>JAGFNQ010003063.1:150654-287712 GCA_024364735.1 Boesenbergia rotunda | reverse complement strand
AGAGTCATGAGCAAAAGAAGAAATATTTTAAGGGGAAGAGTAACAAGCCTCAATTCAAGAAGAAGTGGAGTGGTAAATCAGGACCCTTCCTCAGTTCATGAAGATGGTGACTCATCTGGTATTAAAAAGAGATTTAATGGCAATTGCAAGTTTTGTGATGTATTTGGGCACAAACAATCTGACTGTTTTAAGTTTAAGAAGTGGTTAGAGATGAAGCAAAAGCAAAACCAAAAGCAAGGTATTCATCGTGCTCTAGTGTGCTTTGAATCTAATCTTGTAGATGTACCTTCTCATACTTGGTGGTTAGACTCTGGTACGACAATTCATATTACAAAATCTGTGCAGGAGCTCAAAACCAGGAGAAGACCAAATGAAGGGGAGGTGTCTGTTGCAGTTGGAAATGGAATGAATGTCAAAGTAGAGCACATAGGAGTAGTTGCTTTAAAATTAAGTGGTGGACATGAGTTGGTTTTGCAAGACACCGTTTGTGTACCTTCTATGAGAAGGAATTTAATTTCAGTTTCTGTTTTGGATGATTGTGGTTACTCCTTCCATTTTGGATCCAATAAAGTTATTTTATATTATGAATCTACTATTGTTGGTTATGGTGTCAAGTTGAATGGTATGTATATGTTGAATCTTGATCCTCTTTCTATTGAAACTCGTCATACCAATGTTAATAATGTTGTTGGGCAAAAACGTGGAAAAGCCATTGAAAACTCTTCTATGTTGTGGCATAAGAGATTGGGACATATATCTCGAGAACGGATGGAGAGATTAATCAAGGAGAATATTCTTCATAGTGTGGACTTCTCAGATTTTGACACTTGTGTTGATTGTGTGAAAGGGAAGCTTGCTGCTGGAGTTAGAAAGAATAGAGTTGTTAGAAGTGATGGGATACTGCAGTTGATTTATACAGATATCTGTGGGCCAATTACTCCCATTGCTTTGGGAGGATATTAGGGATTCGATTTTTACTTTTATATGATAATTTATCATCTGAATATTTAAAAAAATAAAATAAATAGCAAGGAAATTGGACATGATGGATGCTAGAGTAATTTCTTAAGTAATTATGGTTTGAATCCAGTTATATTTTTATTCGGTGAGAAAAAAGAATCATGGACGTTGATTATTAGATAAGAAATTGATGGGAAAAAAACTAAAGTTGTCATTTTAACTGCCGTTTCAAGAACATCTCACACATTATTAAAGAGAATAAATCATAAAATTTGTCAATCTTAGTCAAACAGTCTGCTTGTCTAGACAAGTGACACGAAATAATCTAAAATCATTTATATTTTTAGATTTATCTGACGATTGAAGTAAAAAAACGATGATAATATTCATGTTAGTAAATATAAATAAATAAATTATAAAGTGTTTTTTATCTCAATATAATAATTTTATATATGAAAAAAAATCGGAAATTAAATAAAATATTTTATGCTTATTAAGAATGATTCTCAGATTTGTTAATTTTAGAGGACGTGATTTATCTAACGATTGACGTACGGGGCCGGACCGTCGAGCGGAATGTAAGACAGCTCGATTATAAATAAAAATAAATAAATTTGTCTAGGAAAAATAGAGGAGACAAGATAATGGCATGGGGGCCCACAGTATATTTTTTCGCATGGCGAGTTAAAGTTTTCATTAAAACCAACACGCACTTGCTCGCTCCCATTCCCGTGCAATGAACTCTGCCACTCTCACTCCCTTCCCCGAATTGAAAGTGATGGAGAAGCACAGCGTAACAGCGAGCTTCAATGGCGGCCTCTACCCATCCTCGGCCGCCTGCCACTCCTCTGGGTGCTCACTCGCCCCGCGTGCAATCGCCGGCCAGCGACCTACCGGCCTCTGCGGCGACGACACAGAGCTCAAGATCTTCGACGCGGAGCGCTACTTCAGCGAAGACAACCCCCCCGCCGCCGCCAAGAACACCCTCGTCGTCGATGAGGTGCTCGAAAGGCGCGATCTTTCCTGCGATCCCAGGGCCTCTTCCGCCTACGACATGAGCCGGAATGACCGGGGTGTAGAGACTCCGACCGCGTCCTCTGAGTCTAGCCGGAATAGCAAGTCCAGTTTGCTCTCCCACCGGCCGGCGCCTCCCGCCTTCGCAGTCGGGAGGACCCGGTCGTCCGGTGTGCTCAGGTTCTTCCGCCGGAGCTGCCTTTGCTCCGGAAAGAAGTCCGTCAACGTGGAGGTTCCTCGGTCGGTGGAGTTGAACGCTCCGCTTAGTTTCAAAAAGCAGAGCTCGCGAAGAGGGGATGTGGGACTCAGCAGCATTCCGGAGTCATCTCCCGGCGACGAGTTCAAGAGCGAATTGAACGCCGGGGAAGTGACGAAGTTGAAGATATCCCTCGGAAATTGGGGCAACGATCGGAGCTTTTTTAATGTTGCGACTCGTTTATCGCCGGAAAAGACCTTTCCGGCGGAAATAGGCCGCCGAATAGTGAGCTCCCGTAAACTCTTCACAGATACCGCTGGATTCTCCTTCCCCGTGTTGAGTCCTCCGCGCGATTCGCTCGAAGTCTTCTGTCCATCCGAGGAGGTGGCTAGGACAATGGAGAAATCGTCGGAGTTCTCACCGGTAGCGATGGCGCTTCCTCGTCTCTGCGAGAGGGAACGCCTAAGGTTTCCATACCCCGCGAGTCCCAAGCAGCGGGCGGAGGAGGACGCGGCAAGCGACACAAGCTCCGACCTTTTCGAGATAGAGACTTCCCTATCGACGACACCTACGACGAACCGCCCCCGCGACTCCCTCGACGAACTTGTAGGACGGCGATTCATCGGTAATGGCGCGGCTGCTGAGATCCTCCAGCGCCGGCGGAGCCTCGAGGCGTCCGTCGTCCCCAGCGAATGCTACCCACCGAGCGAGGCGAGCGTTGAATGGAGTGTCGTGACCGCGGAGGGCTTCGCCGTCAACTTCTCCAGCGCGGCCTCCAATTACGACGAGTTCCGTTTCATCGAGGAGGAGCACGACCGGTTCGCTGCGGCGATGAGCAGGGAGCGGCGGAAGGCCAACGGTCTGTTGGGCTGCCGTTGTGAGAAAGCTGTCAGCGTCGGGCCGAACCCGGTTCGGATCCCTCCATCCGTCGAACCGGAGGACTTGGCAACGAACATTGTGAAGTTCAGAAGCCTTGGTTTGGAGCCGGAACGGCTCGCCCGTCCGGTTCAAAAAAATTAGGCCGCTTTATTTGTAATATGGCCTGTCAATGTCATGTACGTTCTTTTGTTCTTCTCCAATAATAAATATTTTGTGCTTTTGCAATTTAATGTGATGTTGAAGGCGTAAATCCTCAATGTTTCTTGTGAGATTCAAAATTTGTTTTTCTTCCGATGCTATTTTTTTGCTAACTTGTAATTTTAGCCAAGATCATAAGTTCATTCTCGATTAGTAGATGAACCGCATAGAGTTGAGGTTTAAGAAAATGTAAAGACCAAAAATGTTCATATAATCATAACTATTTTTTTTTTTTTGCAGATTTATAAAATCATTAATCACGCACGATTTTAATTTACATTAGTTACTAGTCACAAAATTTAGCATTTAAGCCTTCCAACACTCTTAGCAAAAAGTCAACATATGCATGCATGAGAAAGCTAACGTTCTTTTCATGATGAAAAGTGAAAACCCTTTCGCTACCACAAAAGTTCGTCCTAGCAAAAAAGCCATATGCATGAAATAGAGTCAGCTAGATATGTTACATGTAGAAACTAACACCATATAATTATGAATATTATATATTTGTTTTCAAATATTTATAATATCATTAGACATACTTGGTTTTGTTTATAGTATTTACAAACCACAACATTTGGTTTATCTTTCAGCAATTAAAATCCTAGCCAAAAGTCAACATATGCATGTGTGAGACAGTAGTAGTTTTCCAGATTAGAACCCTCACTCAGCTGCCTGTGGACCCTTGCGTCAACATTTAGTGTATGATGTGAGGTACCTCCAAACCTAAAGGACTAGTTTTCTCTTCCTAGCACACTCATATGTTTAAAGGCGACAAAGTTTCAAATTAATGCACGTCAAGAATCTTAGATTAGATATAGATTACACGTCTGTTTTTTTTGTTTGCTTTTGGAAGACACAAGACGTGCGTTAGAATTATTACAATATAAAGTATTTCTTTTTAATAGTTTGAACTTTTGGAATGAGTGGTGATAGAAAAGAAGATCTAAATCCCAGATAAACACTCATGATCAATCAATCTAGTAAAGTGAAACATTTTTCCCCCTTTTATAAGAACTATATTGGCCAATCGATCCTTTAACATATCATAGAAGAAGAACAGCAACAATCATTTAGTGAGTGGATCTTTTCATCAGAATGATGACCATAATGCAGGTGTTCTTTTCATCAGAAATGATGACAGCCAAATTTGATGCCAAATGCTGGTCCTGAGAGACATAGCTCCTCTGCTAAGGTCCCTTACAACTACAAGGAGGCAGGGGAGGATAGCTAGTGAATTCTAACGACAACCAAGCTACTGTTTGAATCAGTTATGCTGACTTCCTGATTTAAATTGTCTCAGATTGAATCTTGTTTGAGTGCGCGACCGAACCGGCCTTGCAGATTCAGTATCACTGGAGGAAGTTGAATTCCATACGTCCGGTGGATGGAGCATTGAAGCAAGGGAAGAAGACATTTTCTTGTAGTTCTCTTTCATTTGTTCATCATACTCGTTGAACAGCTCTACCATGATCTTCTGGTTATTTGGGTCGTCGGAGCAAAGAAATTTTACCTTCATGTATCCATTTAGCTAAAATAAAAAACAACAATCCGAATCACCACAATTCAGATTGAAGCTCTGTAAACTTTAAATGGCCACTTGACTGTGCATCGAATAACTTGATTAGTCTATATATGTTATGTGAAAGCAATGGACTAAGCAAATGAAGTAGGTTTGAATTCAGAACATTGGCACAAATGTTACACAGATTCTTGCTGTCCCTGAACAGCAATACACATCTCGGTGATCTATGATTGGTTTGTTATCGGAAAGTAGTAGTTTAAGATTATCAACCAATTGTATGAAAAAATAGTAGGGAAGTTTCTTTCAACATTTTTACTTGATTTCTCGACATCCCAGTTTCTAGCCTGGAGATATCTTAATACTGAAGTATCGGAACAGAAGCTCGGAACCAATTTGCCAGTGGACCTGAGATCAAACACACCAAATGCTACACTTAGCAGAGTCAAAATTGACAATCTAATTAACTTTTAAGTGAATTAGTCGACTTCAATTGTGATGCTTACCTTGTTGAACATTACCTCTAACATGAAGAGAACTTGTAGCCTACTTAGATATAAGTAATTAGTGAGACAGGTTAGAGCATGTTGTGAGTGGTTACATGTGTTTTAGTGAAGATTTTAGCCAATTAATTAGTCATCATGAATGATGCTATTTTTATTTAATTGAAGATCATGTGACTTCGGAATTATTAAATGGTGTATGATTAAGAGCATGAGTAGTGCTAAACAGGGATTATAATTTTAAGAATATTATACGGTATATGACAGTTTGAGTTGTTGAAACCCAATTAGGGGCCAACAACTCTAGTTGAGTAAATAAATACACTTTATTTTATCTGAGTAAATACACTTTGTGAGGCTTTATATATACATATACACTGTTTTTGCCTGAGTCATATTCTTTAAATTTGTTTTCTCCCTTTAGTGTTATCTCTGAATAGATTTAGTCAACTAAAGGGTAAAATCTAAGTAAATGGATAATTTAATTGATTGAAATAAAAGTTGGATCAATAAAATATAATTTTGCTTAGGCAACAGGTTCGCTAAGCAAAATGTTAAAAAAAGTGTATTTCACAATGTCTCTTTTTTGATGTTTTTGTTGGACCAAATACTTGATGTTTAAACAAGTGTATTTCACAATCTCTCTCTTTTTTTTTGATGCTCGAGTAGGATCATATACTTGTTTACAAGAGCATAACATAGCTAGCGTTTTAAATTCAGTTTTTTATCAAATGAGGCAGATAGATTTTTAAAATGTTGAAAATATACATTACTATTTTTATTTACCAATGAACACAGTCAATTATATATTTTTTCGATTTTATCCCTACCGACAAAATTATCTTTTTCTTTATCATTTTTCTCTCTCTTACCTCTCCTCTCTTCTCTTTCCTTTCTTTTTTACATGCATACATAACGTGGGCGACAACATTTAAGATTAATTAAGTGTCAATCATATATGAATCATGTGATATGATTCATATTAGGCCCACGATGAACCCCCGGGGCTATGATGTAGCGGTGGGGCGATTAGTCGCTATCCCAGGAATCAGTGATTCGATCCTTAGCTATAGCATATTTTGTAAAAAAATTTCCTCCAAATGGGGTGCGAACCCTAGGACGCTGGGCTTTTAAACCGCCCACCACGAGTGCTTCCCGATTTACCCTGATGACCGGTGGAAACTTCTGTGGGGCTGGGCCGGTCACCATAGGTTCGTCTGCTACCTGGTCTAACATATTAAGCTCACGTTGAGTCTGATATGAAACATATCAAGCCTACGTTGAGCATGATATCACCAATATCAGGCCCACGTCGGGCCTAATATTGGTGCATATGCACTATATCATGTCCACATTGAGCTTGATATCAGTGCATATCCGCCCCAACATGGGGTTGATATGCACCCATTTCAGGCTCACATTGAGTTGATTCTTTTGATAATATTTAATACTTTTTTAAAAATCTAAAAAAGCAATAATCGACATCATTGGACTGCTTACAATCTCATAAATTCATAGGACTTGAAATGGGTCAAATCAAACATATATAGTTCCATAAGTGAGTTTCAATTAAAACCTACTAATTGACCTAGAGATCTCATATTGCAATCATTTCAGATTCTATGAATTTATAAGATTTTAAGGAGTCTAATGGTGTCGTCCATTGTTTATTTTGACTTCTCAAGAAGTGTAAAAATATTGGTTAAAGAATCAGTCAAATATGGGCCTGATCTAATTCCATATCAGGCCAACACTATATCAAACCCATGTTGGACCTAATATGGTTCCATATCAAGTCCAATATAGGCCTGATATGCACCATATCAAGCCCACATATCAAGGCCAATATGAGCTTGATATAATGCATATTATGTTAGAACTCTAGCATAAAATACACTTTTAAAACATTAAAAATCTTACAGTATCGATGTAGGGGAGATCTTGATCTTGATTTATATTAGGCCCACATTGAGCCACCAGGACTATGGTGCGGCGGTAAGGCATCTAGTCGCTATCCTAGGCATCCGCGATTTGATCTCTAACTATACCGTATTTTGTAGGAATTTTTCCTTCAAATGGGGTGCGAACCTTGGGATACTAGGCTTTTAGACCACCCACCGTATGTGCTTCCCGATTTACCCTGGTGACCGGTGAAAAATTTTCGTGGGGCCGAGCTGATTACCCCAGGTTCGTCTGCTACCTGGTCCAACATATTAAGCCTACATTGAGTATGATATGAAACATATCAAGCCTACGTTGGGCATGATATTACCGATATCAAGCCCATGTTGGGCCAAATATTGGTGCATATTAGGCCCAATGTGGACCTGATATGCACTATATCATGCCCACGTTAGGCTTGATATCGGTACATATCAACCCCGACATGGGGTTGATATGTACCTATTTCAGGCCCTCATTGAGTTGATTCTTTTGATAATATTTAATATATTTTTAAAAATCTAAAAAAGCAATAATCAACATCATTGGACTGTTTACAATCTTATAAATTCATAAGACTTGAAATGGGTCAAATCAGACATGTATAGTTCCATAAGTGAGTTTCAATCAACACCTACTGATTGACTTAGAGATCTCAGATTGCAATCATTTCAGATTCTATGAATTTAAAAGATTTTAAGGAGTCTAATTATCATCCATTGTTTATTTTGATTTTTCTAGAAGTTTAAAAATATTGGTTAAAGAATCAGTCAAACATGAGCCTAATCTAGTTTCATATCAGGCCAATACTATATCAAACCTACGTTGAGCCTGATATGATTCCATATCAAGCCCAACATGGGCCTGATATGCACCATATCAAGCCCACATATCAAGGCCATGTGGCTTGATATAATGCATATTATGTTAGAACTCTAGCATGAAATACACTTTCAAAACATCACAATCTTATAGTATCAATGTTGGGGAGATCTTGATCTCTTTTTTGTTGTCAGAAGAGCAATTACAAATGAATCGGATAGCTCTCTGATAGCTACGAACCAAATCTCTCTTTGTTCTCTTCTTGCGATGAACCACTCTTTTTTCGATGGATTCCTTGGATGGACTTATATAGGAGAAGAAGATGAGTTTTTCACCTTCCACACTTCCCACCTTCCAAGCCATTCACCTTCCTCCATAAATGTGTGCTCTAATTGCACATAGAGGATGGAAGAAGAAGAGGAAGAGAAAGGGCAACCAATACCCATTTAATGTATAAGTCCAATATATTAGGCTTATGGTTCATATTTTAGATAATCTTAAATACTGTGACGTACACATGAATGTATGCATGCAAAAAAGAAAAGAAAGAGAAAAAAATGAGAGGAAAGTAAAGAAATAAAAATATAATTGATGGGGTTAAGTACCCCGTGACTGACACGCGGATTGAAAAAGTTATGTGGCAAGATATAACGAGTCTGAACGACTCTCTTTCTGGAGCTCCCGAGACCCTCTCGGGAAGGGGATCCCCTGAGACCCCCCGCGGGTAGACACGCCGCGGAGATCGTATCAGAGGACGCACTCCCGAGATTACCTTGGGAAGTCAGGTCCCTGAGACCACCTCGAGAAGGCAAATTGCCTGGCCCCCCCCCTCCCCCGGCTAGAAGACCCCGAGATCACCTTGGGGAAGCGGAGCCCAAAAAGCATTCGGTCTCAAAGAACGATCCCCCTTTCTTCGGATCTATGGATAACCATCACCCATTATCGCGGAGTCATCATACCCTATAATTATCGTAACGGGTCAAACTTAATGACGGCGTAGACAGTTGTAAAGGTGATCCTGTAACCGATAATTGAGGGGACATGACAAAGATCGCGGAGACTCGTAGGACAGCTGTCGCAGATATAAAAGGTACTCCAACCCCTCCGGGGTTATGCTTTCTCTACTTCACGCATACCCTTGTTGGCCTTCTTTTCATCTCCTGGATCAAGACATTGACTTAAGCGTCGGAGTGGGCTCCGTCGGACAACCTCCAGCGTGTTCCCCTAATGCTCGTGTTAATCTCGCAGGGTGCGGAGTTCCTCCTATAACGTCAATATTCGCGTGGGCTAAATCCTGATAATTGGTCGTCGACATCGATTTTTTCCTGAACAATAATAAAGAAATGAAAGAGAAAAAATTATTTTAGAGGGATAAAATCGAAAAAGTATATAATTAAGTGTGTTAAAAGTGTGTATTTTTTTATATTTTAAAAATTTATATAAGTCCTTCGATAAAAAATTATTTTAAATTCTTTTTTTTAAAATTTTTTATAGTATTCTACTTACGGCACCTTTGTGAGTAAAACTGGCCACTTTTCAATCAATAGTGAATGAAATACGACGCTGAGTCAATTAGAGATGTGATTGAAGATTCCATCTTCAATGTTTTTTTCCCGTGTTCCAGAGCTGAGGTAATTTATTGATGATGATGGATCTTCCACGAATTATCAACTTAAATTTATTGAACACGCCAACCGTTGGACAAAATACACTGATTGACTTGACAAATTCTTTTTATTTTTTTAAATACAAAAAATATTTTTTATTAACTGATAGAAGAGACATTTTTAATTTAAAAAGAGTGTCATTGAAAAATATTGAAATAATACACCGTTCGCTGTTATGAGAAAGCTAATTAACTAGGTTTATTACTGTTTTTTAGTGGACTGGATCATATTAAAATGCCAAAAATAAGTTTTTGCCCCTTCTCGATTTCAGGCTCCGTTTTAGTATTGGTCGATCGCACTCCATCCCAGACACGGCGTTGACCATACATATCGTTCCTGGCGAAACAACTGGCCGGTTCCTTCGTAATGTCGCCGGTTTGTCAACGGCGGTTCACCCGTAACCAATTATAAACCTTCGTCTCCAGCTATCATGCCACTGACAGAGTCACAATGGAAGGCGATTCCGGCGCAGGCTATGGCCAGCTCAAACCCCACTTCGTCCTGGTCCCGTTCTTCGCCCAAGGCCACGTCATCCCCATGATCGACCTCGCTCGCCTCCTCGCCGCCCGCGGGGTCCTCGTCACCGTCGTCTCCACCCCCGCCAACTCAGCCCGGTTCAAGCCCCTCATCGACCGCGCCAACCCCGCCGGCCTCCTCATCCGCCTCGCCGACCTCTGCTTTCCCTGCGCAGAGGTAGGGCTGCCGGACGGCTGCGAGAACATCGACCTCCTCCCCTCGCGCGACCTCGGGCCCAACTTCTTCGCGGCGCTCCCCAAGCTGAAGGAGCCGTTGGTCCGCTACCTCCGGGAACAGCGGCCGGAGCCGAGCTGCCTGGTGACCGACTCGTGCATGCCGTGGACGAGGGACGTCGCGGCGGAGCTCCGGCTGCCGCGCTTCGTCTTCCACGGGCCGTCTTGCTTCTACATGTTGTGCAGCCGCAACGCCGCGGCGGGGTCGCCGGAGCAAGTGCCCGCAGACGCGTTTGAGCCATTCCTGGTGCCGGGTCTGCCGGACCACAAAGTGGAGGTGATTCGAGCTCAAGCATTGAGGCTCTTCGACATTCCAGGGAGGGAGAAGCTTCGTGAGGAGGTTACTAACTACAAATCATTCAATTTACGAATTTAGTCATCTGACAAAATTAAGATAGTAACTAATTTAACGACAGGTGATAGAAGCTGAAGCTACTGCTGATGGAATCATATTCAACACCTTCCGCGAGATGGAGGCTCCCTTCCTCGATCTCTACCAGAAGGCTCTCGCAAAGCCCATTTGGTCCGTCGGCCCCGTTTGCTTCGCCAGCCAAGAAACGCAAGACGCCGTCTTGCGTGGCAACAAGAACAGCGTCGACGCCCGGCGCATCTCCGACTGGCTCGACTCCAACGACCCGGCCTCCGTCATCTACGTCAGCTTCGGCACCATCACCACCAACAGCTCGGCCCACATGTTCGAGATCGGCCTCGGCCTGGAGGCCTCCCACCGCCCCTTCATCTGGGTGATCAAACCCGTGGACATGTCGCCGGAAGTGGAGAATTGGCTCGCCGGAGGGTTCGAGGAGCGGACGAGGTCTCAGGGGCTGATACTGACGGGGTGGGTGCCTCAGATGATGATCCTGTCGCACCCCGCCGTCGGGGCCTTCCTCACGCACAGCGGCTGGAACTCGTCGTTGGAGGCGGTGGCCGCCGGCTTGCCGGTGATCACGTGGCCACACTTCTGGGACCAGTTTCTGAACGAAAAGCTTGTGGTGGAGGTGCTGCGTATCGGGGTGGCGCTGAAGAGCCAGATGAAGACTCCGTTTGTCACGCGGGAAAGCGAGGGATTGATCGGCCGCGCGGACGTGGAGAGGGCGGTGGAGTCAGTGATGGGAGACGGAGAAGAGGCGGAGCAGATAAGGAAAAGGGCGAGAGCATTGGGAGTTGAAGCGATGAAGACAATGAAACCGGGAGGGACGTCGTACCAAAGCTTGAGCCTCATGATTCAACATGTTTTAGAGTTTGGAAACAATAAAAGCTTTTAATTGCTAGTAGATGTGTGAAGGCATTATAAAATCTTTCCAGCTGGCTATCAAAATAAAAAGCTTTGTATGTTCTTCATCCACGTATTTTCTTTCTCTTTTACGTGGAACACATAAAGTAATATTATATATCGCAAATGATCTGGATCTATTTTTAATGGATGTAATTGAATCTCAACAGGTTATCTTAATTATCTTCTGCATATGCTATTATTAGATAAAATTTCTCATAATTTATCTATTTATATCTTGTCCTCTATATACTATTTATATTCTTAGATAAAGTCTCTCATAATTTATCTATTTAATCCCATGAAATAAGCATTATCAACTTTTATCCTAAATTACATATTTGAATTCTATTAATGAAGTAATTTAGACCGACCTAGTCCTTGACGTCGATCTTATACAAACATTACTTTCAAAGAAATTAAATATTATACTGAATCTGCATTTATTCATTTAGTTATTACAGATGGAGCCCGTGGTGCCATCGTTGACCACACTTATGATGTTCATTTAATGCCACCATAAACTCGTTAAGCATTTATTTAATGCCATCATTTAAGTTGATTTAAATTTATTGAGTAGGACTGAGATATTACTTTAAATGAATATTAAATAAATATTATCTTCTTCTCCACGTCCAACCCATCCAAACATCTAATGTTACATACACTATGCAGAGTAACGACAAACGTAGATCATTACTATAATAAAGCCGATGATAATCGTTCGAAATCATCCGAAGAAGTCGTAGAGTGAGATCACTTCCAACACCAGTGTAGTTCAAATTGTAAGCACACGTTCGTTCGAGTAATAAGAAGTATCCATTCAGACTGTTAATTAAATATTGATTAGATTCGCGAAATAAATTACCTAGAAAATCACAAATTATCAGAGTTTAAGAGAAAGGGAGGGAGAGTCAGAGAGAGAGACTAGAGCACAAATTGTAAGAAGTTGAGGGTGAAATCCGAAATTAAGAAAATGATCCTATGATTTCGGTTTCACCACGATGATTAATGATATTCTAAGTATGTTTACTTTCCTATGTACGTCTATGTTTATTGGCATGTAGGTGGACCTATCTCAAGATACCGATATAAACTTTTAGAATTATACTGACATGCTTATCCAAACGCGACACCCACTTTCGAGGGAAGACCCTATCATGATGACCCCACGATCCCTTAATTGTCCTCCTAATTTACTTCGTCACGTGGCCAACTTAGGGCAAACCTATTAGTTCATCTTTCGGTCCTTCCCTGCATCCCATGAGATACGAAGGTACAAGTTAATGTCACAATCGTGTATACACAATAAAGTCGGCCCATGGAATAAACATGTCATGTAATAGAGAAAGATATATAAATACTTAAATTTAATGCAACAATTACATCAAGCTACTCCCTAATCTTAAAATCTAAAGAATGACACCATAGAGATGGAGTAACAACCCGTAGAGCATCTTACAACTCCAAATAGAAAAAAGAGAAGAGAAAGATTAGGGAGATGGTTGCGATCTTCAGAAGGAACTCCAAGCTCCAATCGGTGGACGAATCGCTTCAGTGACTTTAGACTCTTCTCCTCATGTTAGGAGGCTTCTTGGGCTTTTTATAGCCTTCCAACCATAAAAAATGGTTGAAAACCACCCGACCGTCGAAACAAAACACTACCCATGCCCAACTCTGGCGAGAAAAGCACGGTCATGCTTAGGAGGCATGACCGTGGCGCAAGCGGCTGTTGGATATTATTATTATCTCTATTAGGTGAGCTTATTTGTAAGTTGCACAAGTAAATACAATCTGAGCCCTTAAAGTGATCTAACTTATATTTATTGGGTTTCGGATTATTGGATGCGGGTTCAACGTATAGAACCCTTTAGACCAATCTGTTATTATCTATGGGCTGATAACAGATTGGATTGCTATATAAAGGGGAGGTCCCCAAGGGTTTAGGTGATCTTCATGACCTAGTTTCTTGTTCCCCATTGACAAGAAACTTTACGGTGCCGTCAAACCTAAGCCCCTTGGAAGATTCTCCTTCTTCTTTCCGTTGCATCTTCTTTCACAGGGATCAAGCCGACGACGCTACGACAAGGACAATGGCTCTACAATCAGGTTCCTTGTCTTTCGGTTTATATCTTATATTTTGTTATGCCATGATTCGATGAAACATTACATCCATACTTATGTACATTATGTTTTCTCTTCGAGTTCTTATTTTGTTTCTAGAATTCATGCGGTTAGGAGAAAACACAATGTTCTATCAATTTGTATCAGAGCCTTGATTTTGTTTCATCGTTTCTATAACAATAAAGTTTAAGTTTTTTCATCGATTTATTGTTTGTATGCTAGATTAAGTTTTCCTAGTATAATACAATTATTGATCGTCGAAAATCATGTAAAAGAAAATTCTAGGTTAAATTGTGATAGCTCAATCGATTGATTTGGTTGGTCAATCAATTAATTATCAAGCCTAAAATAACGAATCAAAATAATTGGAATCTTCAATTAATTGAAGATATCCGGATCGATTGAGATTTTTTTTTTCAATCGATTCATAGCCTTAAACATGCGACAAATCAATTGTTGATCGATTAGGTTTTCCGAATCGATTAAAAGCCTTAAAAAACGATTATTAATCGATTATATATATATATATATATATATATATATATATATATATATATATTAGATTAAATGCGTCAAATCGATTAGAAAATTTCGTTAATCGATTCGATTCATTTTAAATCGATTGACTTCCATGTCACAATTCCTAATCGATTATGATTAATCCGAATCGATTAAGATTTGCATGCATGTGTGTGTGAATCGATTTGAGTACTTTTCGTGGTTGGGATTAATTGTATCATTATTTAATATCAATTAATCAATTGTGTTTGACATGAAATAATGATCCTAAAATCACATATAATAAATTTTTGAATCGATTAAGTAATTGATTCGGTTAAATCAATTAATTATCATATGGTATTAATCAATTCATAAGTTTAATTTGGAGGTATTTAGGCTGATTAAGAAATTATCTGTTCGATTAAATATCTAGAATTTTCTTGGGTCTATCTACACAACGTGCTACTAAATTGAACTATTGTGTCGGCCCAAAGGAAGGCACCTTAGGTTGGTTTAGTGTATTTTGTATTGGTAGACGTATATCTATGCTAAGAGCAATCGACCCAAAGGAAGGTTATTTTATGCCAGATATATGTTCAA
Organism: Boesenbergia rotunda; assembly: GCA_024364735.1. NCBI lineage: Eukaryota > Viridiplantae > Streptophyta > Magnoliopsida > Zingiberales > Zingiberaceae > Boesenbergia > Boesenbergia rotunda. The sequence continues at coordinate 272,766 of JAGFNQ010003063.1, read as the reverse complement.
GATAGTTTACAATTATTGAACATAATTTATTTTGTTCTGATTATGCACAAAATATGTCGACCCAAAGGAAGACATATTGCGTGGCAGATTAAAGTTGTTGTTAAGCTATGGACCAAAATATAACTCATATAAAGTTTCATATTATGCACACAATGGGTCAGCCCAAAGGAAGACACATTGTGTGGCCAATTAAAAATTGAGTTATATCAGAGAGTACCGCTAACAAATTATATTTTTAATCTACACATTAAAATGTAATGTTGTATGTGGTATCTCATAAGGAGCCCATTTAATATGCATTTAAAATTTTATTTATTTGCATAATTTTATTATATATATGTTCTTGGCTTTGTGACTGCCAACATTAATAACATCCCAACATTAACTGGTTCGAATTTTGCTGAATGGAAAGAATACATGATCGTAGTCTTAGGCTGCATGGACTTGGACTATGCATTAAGGAATGATCGTCCTGCACCTTTGACTAGTGCTAGCACTATAGAGCAGAGGGCTGAATTTCAGTTGTGGGAGAAATCAAATCGCATGAGTCTAAGCATCATGAAGCTATCCATACCGGCACAAATAAAGAGCTCAATAACAGAGAGTGAAGATGCTAGGAGTTGCCTTAACCAACTGGCAGGCCGATTCACTCGATATGTCTGAGAGTATGTTAGTGCATTTCGTCTTGATGTCTCTGCCTGCACGGTTCACTCCTTTTAAGATATCATATAATACTCAAAAAGAAAAGTGGACATTGAATGAGCTTATTGCTCAATGCGTGCAAGGGAGGGGAGACTGAAGATTGAGATATCTGAAAGTGCTCACTTAGCATTTGGTTCTCAAAATGCGAGCAAGAAGCGAAAGAGGATCAATAACAAAAGTAAGGGAAAGCAAACTGCAGATTCTGGAGGCAATGACCATAAAGAGCAAAAGAAGCAGGATAAGGAATCCACTTGTTACTTTTGCAAGAAGAAAGGTCATATGAATAAAGACTGCCTCAAGTACGCCATCTGATGTGTAAAGAAGGGTAAACTTCTCAACTTTGTTAGTTCAGAAGTCAATTTAGCTATTGTACCCATTGACACTTGGTGGATAGATACTGGTGCTACTACTCACAAAAGTGTCACTATGCAGGATTGTCTCAGGAGCCGACTTCCACTTGATGGTGAAAGATACATCTATACGGGGAATGGAAAAAAAAAGGTTGCAGTAGAGGCTATTGGTGTTTTAAGGTTTTATTTAGGAACTGATGTTTATTTGGATTTGGAGAATACATTCATTGTATTATCTTTTAGACGAAATTTAATTTCAATTTCTTGTTTGGACAAATCAGGTTATTTTTGTTCATTTGGAAATGAAATGTTTAGCATTTTCTATAATTCAATTTTGATTGGGAATGATTCCTTGGTTGATAAGCTTTATAAATTAAACATCTTTACTCCTACGATTGACAACGTAATAATGCATAGTGTAGGTACGAAACGTAAATTGACCAACGAGAATTCTTCTATGTTGTGGCATAGGCGTTTAGGACATATATCCAAACAACGCCTAGAAAGGTTAATGTCACATAGAATTCTTGATTCCCTTGACATGTCAGACTTTGATGTCTGCATAGAGTGTGTTAAGGGGAAGACAACTAACAAAAGGAACAAAGGGGCTAGCCGTTGTAGTGACGTTTTAGAGCTAATACATATGGATATTTGTGGACCATTCCCTAAGGCATCTTGGAATGGACACACATATTTTATTAGCTTCATAGACGACTATTCTAGATTTGGCTATTTGTACCTTATTCATGAGAAATCGCAATCTTTGGACATGTTCAAAATTTTCAAAGCTGAAGTTGAACTTCAATTAGGTAAGAAAATTAAAGCCGTCCGATCCGACCGTGGAGGAGAATATTACGGTCGATATGATGGATCACGTGAACAACGTCCAGGACCTTTTGCAAATTACTTTGCTGAGTGTGGGTTTGTGCCTCAGTATACCATGCCTGGTACACCGAGTCAGAATGGTGTAGCTGAGTGTCGCAATCGAACCCTAAAAGACATGGTGAGAAGTATGATGACTTTCACTTCTCTACCGGAGTCTTTGTGAGGTGAGTCACTCAAGACTGTAGTTTACCTTCTCAATAGAGTACCTAGTAAGACAGTAACTAAAACCCCATTCGAGATGTGGACGGGTAGAAAGCCTAGCATTAGGCATTTACACGTCTGGGGTTGTCCAGCTGAGGCTAGGCCTTACAAACCTAATGAAAAGAAACTGGACTCAAGAACTGTTAGCTGCAATTTTGTAGGTTACTCTGAGAGATCAAAGGGGTATAAATTTTATGATCCATCTAATAGATCCTTCTTCGAACGGGAAACACCAAGTTTATTAAGGACAGTGGGAGCAATAAAATCAGGGAAGTATCTTTGAGGAAAGCGTTGGCAATCCTCCTATGGTCACTACTAGGCAATCAGTAGTGGTATGGTTACCATACCACACATTATGGATATTGCACATCCAGTGAGCGTAGTGAACCAAGATATTCCCATGACATCTCCAATGCAATTGGAGGAGCCTACCACTGAAATTAAAGTATTGCCTCATATTGATGAGCAAATATCTCAACCACCTCAAACATAAGTGCCCTTAAGGCGATCCACAAGGGAACGGAGTAGCACGAATTCTCGTGATTATGTTTATCTCCAAGAGCATGAGTTTGATATAGGGCTGGAAAGTGATCCTACATCTTTCCAAGAAGTCAAACAATGCTCTAACCCTGAAAGGTGGATTAACGCCATGCAAGAAGAGTTGAAGTCTATGGCAGACAATGACGTTTGGGAACTTGTCGAATTGCCTGAAGGTTCGAAACCCGTTGGTTGTAAATGGATATTTAAAACCAAATGAGATTCGAAGGGCAATATCGAAAGGTATAAGGCTCGTCTTGTTGCCAAGGGATTCACTCAAAAGGAAGACATTGATTATAAGGAGACTTTCTCACCTGTGTCGACGAAAGACTCCCTTAGGGTAATCATGACACTTGTAGCTCATTTTGATTTAGAGCTACATCAAATGGACGTAAAGACTGCATTCCTCAATGGAGACATGGAGGAGTCTATATATATGGTGCAATTAGATAACTTTGAGTCCTCAGACTTAAAGTACCTAGTATGTAGATTAAAGAAGTCCATTTATGGTTTAAAGCAGGCATCCCGTCAATGGTACCGAAAATTTGATCAAGTGGTTACCTCATTTGGATTTAGAGAGAACTCCGTTGATCAGTGCATATATGTCAAGTTCAGTGGGAGCAAGTTTGTTATACTTGTTTTGTACGTGAATGATATATTGCTTGCGAGCAATAATAAGGGTCTACTGCATGAAACCAAGTCATTTCTATCTGGTAAATTTGAAATGAAAGATCTTGGTGAAACATCTTTTGTTCTAGACATTCAGATCTGTCGTGATCGATCAAGAGACATTCTTGGACTTTCACAATAAGCTTATATTGAGAAGGTGCTTATAAGGTATGACATGCAGAACTATACACCTAGTGACACACCTGTGTCAAGAGGTGACAAGTTCAGTTTGCAGCAGTGTCCACGACTTGAACTTGAAATAAAGGAGAAGGAACAATTCTCATATGCATCAGCAGTGTGAAGTCTCATGTATGCACAAGTTTGCACTCGACCAGATATATCATTTGTAGTTGGGATGTTAGGCAGATATGTTAATAACCCAGGACCGGCGCACTGGAAAGCAATTAAAAGAGTGATGCGGTATTTGCAAAGAACTAAAAGACACATGCTCACGTATCGGAGGTCAGATCATCTGGAGGTGATTGGTTATTCAGACTCCGATTTTGCTGGATGCTTAGATAGCAGGAGGTCCACTTCAGGCTATATCTTCATGCTTGCTGGAGGGGCTATATCTTGGAAGATCGTCAAGCAGACGCTAGTAGCTACTTCTACTATGGAGGCATTGACAGGCCACTGAGGATCTACTGTGATAATAAAGCTGTAGAACTTTATGCCAAGAACAACCGTAGTTCGTCGAAGTGCAAGCACATCGACATTAAGTTTCTAGAGGTTAAAGAGAGAGTTCAGAGACGTCAGATCATGGTAGAGCACATCAGCATAGATTCTATATTGGTCGATCCACTTACCAAAGGCTTGGTGCCCAAGGTGTTTCATGCGCATGTTGTGGATATGGGAGTTCTTCTTATGGAAGAAGAACTCATCTAGTGGGAGTCTGTATTTATTTTATTGCTCTATGTTAATAAAGACAAACATTTTTTATTTTGATTATTGTACGTACCTAAAGTTAAAAAATAATAATGGGAATTCATATGTTTGTTTGACACTCTGAATACGATATCATGATTTACTACTGATGTTTAGCATTTGGTGTTTGTAAATATGATACAGATTCCTTTTGGAATCATAAAGTTTGGATCATGATTTGCTGCTGCAGTTTAGCATAAGGTGTTTGCAAATATGATCAGACTCTTTTGAGTCTCTTTGGACCAGTTGGAAATTGACATGTACTGATCACATTTCATGTAATTTCAACTCTATACATCCGCATCTTGATCTATGTCGTTAATGACATTGGTATTGTGATTACTGTTGGGGTTTGTTACAATCATATTCAGTAGCTATAACCTCTTTAGTCCTATACTAATGAAGTTAATGGACCAGATTGTTTATAGGGGTATCTTGTACCCATAAAGTTTGATATCAACTAAAGTTTTGCTTGTATTTACTATACAACTCACATATAGCCTAAGTGGGAGATTGTTGGATATTATTATTATCTCTATTAGGTAGGCTTATTTGTAAGTTGCACAAGTAAATACAATCTCAGCCTTTTAAGTGATCTAACTTATGTTTATTGGGTTTCGGATTATTAGATGCGGGTTCAATGTATAGAACCCTTTAGACCAATCTGTTATTATCTATGGGTTGATAACAGATTGGATTGCTATATAAAGGGGAGGTCCCCAAGGGTTTAGGTGATCTTCATGATCTAGTTTCTTGTTCCCCATTGACAAGAAACTTTAAGGCGTCGTCAAACCTAAGCCCATTGGAAGATTCTCCTTCTTCTTTCCGCTGCATCTTCTTCCACAGGGATCAAGCGGACGACGCTACGACAAGGACAATGGCTCTACAATCAGGTTCCTTGTCTTTCGGTTTATATCTTATATTTTGTTATGCCATGATTCGATGAAACAGTAGATCCATGCTCATGTACATTATGTTTTCTCTTCGAGTTCTTATTTTGTTTCTAGAATTCATGCGGTTAGGAGAAAACACAATGTTCTATCAGCAGCTAGTTAGCTCTTGAGTGAAAAGCATACCTATGCCTCACACGCATAGTGTGTTTGGTGCAGCGACAAATGGCATGGTCATGCCAAGGTGCCTATATCCACCTTTGTGGAGAAATAATAGTGCCTAGGAGGCATGATCGTGGCTGGTCCAATTGTCCATGTCGGTGGATAAAAGCAAAGTTGTGCCTAACCGTGGTTGGTCAGTCTTGGTTGTGATTGGATGGGGCAGGATCATCCCATGTCAAGCACTGGAAACTTCATTTTCTCTTTATTCTTCGATTAACTTTGTTCGAGGAATACACTTGTATCTTGGGACATGGCTAGAGCGTGTTCTTTGTTGTAGCTTCTCGTTCTAATACTAAATTACTCCATTTTTATTTCAGATACACGTCCTATCAACAAAAATAAATACAAGAGTAGTTTTTCGTGTTAGTAGGAGCCCTAGAACCAATTATGTGATGATTGACTAGAGGCATTTTGTATCGTATTCTATTATTAATAAAGGCATGTTTGGTTATTATACTTACTTTGTATTCTGTGCCGAATAACTAAGTATAATAATGTCCTTGTGTAGTAGGTTCTTATCTGCATTATATCGATTGGTTGAATCGATAGTGAGATAATGTAGAGAACACTACACTAAATTATTCCTAGTCAAGCATTAATATTCAAGGACAATATTAATGCATGGAGATTAGCATGTATGTCAACTGATGACTTGAGCTCACAAGTCATGGATATGTGATATCGAGTTGACACATGGGTATACATTGGGGAATGTGTACTGAATGACCCGCCATGAGAAAGTTTCATAGATTGTCATATGAGTGTCATAGACTTTCTCATGTGACTATTGGTATGAATAGTCCTTAGACCTGAAGTTACTACGGTTCCCTACATAAGGAGTTATATACTTTGGTATCGTCAAACGTCACCCGTAACAGGGTGGACTATAAAGGCGGTCACTGGGTATGTAATGAATTATGCGGAGGGATGTGAGTGATGTAGATGGGATCTATCTCTCCCATATGACGGGAGTGATATCTGTGGACCCCTTGATCGAGTAGGACTACTGAAACGCATGGTCATGCTCAAATGAGTCAATATGAGATATTGAGCTCATTTGTTTGAGTGAGTCTACTCGGGGATCAAGAAACACAAGATTGATTGAGGATGACACGGTCTATGCCTCTTTGGTCAATCTAGATATCAAGGATAGAAGGACAAGGTCATACACTATCATAGTCACAGAGGTTTAGTCGGATCTCGACTTTTCTTGTTACTTGGGTGGCAATGATGCATTGCTAGATGCCGCTCATTGCTTATGTGTCTAAAGTGTTTAGGCGCATTGCCAATGTCACGAGAACCTATTGGGTCACACACTAAGGACGCAATGCTTCGGGAATTCTGTTCGGTAGATAGGAGCCCGAGTTGGGGAACTCGTGAAGTCCGAGCCTGAGTTGGGGAACTCGGGAAAGTCCGAGCCCGAGTGGGGAACTCGGGGAGTCCGAGCCCGAGTTGGGGAACTCGGGAAGTCCGAGCCCGAGTTGGGAACTCGGGAGTCCGAGCCCGAGTTGGGGAACTCAGGAAGATCTGAGCTCGAGTTGGGAACTCGGGAGCGCAGGTCGGGAGCTCGGCACTCGGCAGACTAAGTCGGAGCTCGGCAGACTGGGTCGGCACTCGGCAGACTGGGTCGGCAGCTCGGCACTCGGGAGACTTGGTCGGGAGACCGAGTCGGAAGCCCGAGAGGCTCGATCGGAGTTGCATGGAGGAAAGAGAAAAGTCTTTCTTCATTGGATGAAAAGATTCTTTTCTTGCATGGGAAAAGATGAAGAGCCACATGAAAAGATATGCTCTTTATTGGTATTGATGAGGGAAGCCAAAGAGACACAAACCTCTTCATATTCGTGGGATGATTATAAAAGAGGGTCTGGTGACTTTGGATGGTGAGGGCTTTTTCTTCCACTCCTTCTTCCCTTTCTTCTTCCCTCCCTCATCTTCCTCCTTTGGCCGAAACCCTTCTGTAGGGTTCTTGGTGTTCTGCGAGCTACCTCAAGTTGCTAGCACAACTAAGGTAGCTCTCCCGAAGTTGAGAGATTGTGTCCGTGTGGATACGAGTAGAGGCACGTACACTTGAACGTGCAAGAGATCCGGCGCACCTTGGACGAGCGGGATAAGCAAAGGGCACGCTCCGAAGGTATATCTTCTTTAGAAGTAGATGTAGTTCAACTTTGTACGAGTTTTTTCTTTCGCATGGATCGCTCGAGGGTTCTTGTTTCCGCTGCGTTTTTATTGTTTTGTGCCAGGAGAACCCAACATTTCGAACTAATAAAGTAAAACAAACAAAAGGAAGATATGAGAACGCAAACTACACTCATGAAATACCACATAATGTATATGAAAAAATACTAAAAATTATGTAAGAAACACACACATCAATACCCCTAGACTTGAACTTTGGTTTATCTTGAAGTAAAACCTCTTATTTAGACTTATGTGTGTGATTGATATATCATAATCCTTAATGAATCAGACTAATATATCATGTAGTTTCACTAATGAGGAAGATAATTGAATTATCTTAGTATGACCTAATTGAAAGTCAATGTTGGACTTTCCATGAGGCCAAGGAGGCAACAGCCTCAGGGCCCAGCCCAGCAAGGGGCCAATTTTTTTTTTTATAGGATCGTGTCAGGCCGGCTAGAGGAGTTGAATAGCCATGAAAAGAAAAATCTTAATCTTTTGCCTCTAATTTAGCAAAGATGAACAAATTAGTTAAGCAAATAGGAAAACATAAACAACTTAAGAAATAGATACGAGACCAAGGTTTACTTGGTTTCAACTAGGGTGGTTGCTAATCCAAGACAGTAAAAGCGTAATAAGAAAAGTCTCCTTTAAAGAAAGTGGAGAATCCTCTTACACTCATTGAAAGAACAGAAAAGAATTCTAAAACTGATTACAAGTTGTTGTTCCTAATTGTGAGCTAAAGGGCTCTATTTAAAGAGCTTGAAAAGTTTATCTTGTTGTTGATGTGGCACTTCCCGGGCGTCTATATGGGATGTGGGCGCCTGAATTTAGTTAAAGATTATCTACATCATAACGGTCATAAAAACAACTCTCTTTGGATAACACAACTAAACTGGGCGCCCTATTGAAAACAAGTGCCCCCATTGAAAATAGGCGCCCCGGACAGCTTCCCAGGCACCCTAAACATTCCAGGTACCCTGGACATGAATACGGGTGCCTCGGACCCTGATCATGGTCAACTTTCGGTTGACCAACTTTTTGACGCTTTTGGGTGATTCTGAACGTCCGAAGTTGAGCTCACTCAAACCCAACTTTCGACTTTCTTCTCAAACGGTCTTCCTCCTTGGGTTTTCGTCCCTTGGACAAGGTTCGTAGAATCGCGATCCTACACAGGATCGATTTGGGGTCAGGATCGGATCGGTCAGGATCGGATCGTAAAATCGTACGATCCTATCAAAAACCCTTAAAATGAAAAAATATACAATTTTTATTAACACTATAATGAAAATAATCACGTTTAACTTCAAGAATATTCTATTTATTACAAGATGATCCAATTTAATTGTCAACCTATTAGATAATAGACATCTAAAGACTCATCATTTTAGAAAAAAGATATAACATAATATTATTAATCAAAAACTAACTAAAAAATAATTAAATAGATATTTAAATAATCTTAAAACACTAACACTAACGATGTAAAAGATAAAAAAAAAATAAAAAAGATTAATAATCTTCTGGGCCTCTGAAAAGGCTTTAAACAATATTTTTTGGGATTCAATCTTAAAACTAACTTGTAGATCTTTGAACGAGTTTCAATTTGATATATTATAGGTCACGTGGTTCAATCCGAGTCAAAAGTTATGACCTCTTAAAGCTTTCATCGATCCTGTTCCGATCCTGTCCGATCCTATACGATCCTGTCCGATCCTGTCCGATCCTACCGATCCTGCTACGATCCTGCTACAAAAAACGATTCTGCGCAATTCTGGATCGTTTTGTGGCCCAGGATCGTAGGATCGTACGATCCTACGATCCAGGATCGCGATTTTGCAAACTATGCCCTTGGACATCACACACGCCCTTCTCATCCACCAGTGTACTCTTCTGTAGTCTTCTCGTCCCTCGGATGCATTGTGCCCATTGCCTCCCTTCTCGTGTCATCTCATCTAATGTGTCTTCTGCTCGACTTTTTGTACTCCTAAGCTCTTGCACACTTAGACATAAGGATCAAATCAACATGACCTAACTTAACTTGGTTGACCACATCAAAACTGTCTCGGGATACTTACAATCTCTCCCTTTTAATGTGTATCAACCAGAGTTAAGTTAAGGAAAACCAACCAGAGATAATAATAAACAATTGTAATTTAGTATAAATAATATTGCAATGAAAACCTCCTTTTAATTTAATTCCCATTTCTCCTCATTTAATCACATAAAAAATTGGTTAAGGAAAAAATATTCTTAAGTTATGAAATTCCTTAAAAAAGTTGAATTTTAAAATCCTCAAAAAAGTAAAAATTAATTCTTTTCAAAAAAAAAAGAAGAAGAAATATTGCTTAAAAAGAATCTTTTAAAAGTTTTAGCGGAACAAATTTTGAAAAATAATTTTCTTTATCCAAAATAGATTTTATTTTTCTGAGTATGTAAAATTTAATAAAGAATCAGTAAAAATTAGTTTTCAAAGGAATTTTAAATTTAAAAACTCAGTTTTTGATAGAAAATTCATAGAAAATGATCTTTTATCCAAACTTTTTGAAAAAAATTTGAGAATATGTTAAAATACCAAATCTGGTCAAGTAAAAATTTTCAAGAAAAAAAATACTTTGTCATTCAGTGTTTAAAAATAATTTCTTAACAGTTACAGAAAATATTAAAAATAAATTCTAAGAAAATGAATTTTGACTTTAAAATATTGATAAAGTTTTGAAAAAGTCAAAATCTAACAGTAACTTCTAAAAAATTTAGATTTTCAAAAAATCATCTTCAAAATATTTTTAAATTTAAAAATTTTAATTTTAATTAAAATTTATAAAAATTCATAAAAATTCATTTAATGATAAAAAAAATTTCAAAAATTTTTTGTTGATAGATATGAATAGCGTCTATCATGAAAAAAAAAAATTTAAACTTACTCCAAAAAGAAATTTTCAAAAAATATTTCATGATTACATACAAAAGTAAACAAATTCATTTTCTAGCTTGCATGGAAAAATTATTTTAACAGTTCACAATAGATTTAGGAATCCAAAATAGATTTCTACCTATTGAATTTATCAAAAATTGCTCAGAAGGAAGGTTACATACCTCACTTACCGTATCAAACTTGTAGGTAGATGGTCCCCCTTCATCAATGCTCTCTTTTGAAGAAGTTTTGTCATCAGCCGGTAAGTATTCAGTACTTAATGCTAGTCTGGCAATCTTTTCAATCTCGGACTCTTCTGAGGATGAATCAATATCCATCGAAGAGTCGAATTCTGCTTCTTTTGGTTCTTTGTGAAGTTCCAAAATCTTAAGCCTGAGAGCTTTAGCAGATTCGTATGTGTCAATTTCCTTAGCCGATAGTACTCTCAAAATGTGAAATTCAGCCTTACCATTTCCCACGGATTCATTGCACTATTTTTTGATCCAACAGTGTTCTCCAAGTTTATTTTTGTTCTCATCTCTAGGTACTGCAAAACTAAATTTCATTGTTAGTAAAATATCAAGATTTATTTTGAAGAATATCTCCATACGACCCTTCTATAGCGCAAACTCTCCCTTGAACATAGGCGGGCAGAAGCTCGATCCGACCATTTGTTTGTTGTTTCAGGCGGATGTTAGTCTTTCTAAAATGACCTTGCTCTAATACCAATTATAGGATTGTGTCAGACTGGCTAGAGGGGTGAATAGTTCTGAAAAGAAAATCTTAATCTTTTACCTCTAACTTAGCAAAGATGAACAAATTAGTTAAGCAAATAGAAAAACATAAACAACTTAAGAATAGGTAAGAGATCATGGTTCACTTGGTTGCAACTAGGGTGGTTGCTAATCCAAGGTAGTTAAAGCATAATAAGAAGTCTCGTTTAATGAAGACGGAGAAGCCTCGTATACTCGTTGAAAGCACAGAAAAGAATTAGAAAACTGATTACAAGTTGTTGTTCCTAATTCTGAGCTAAAAGTCTTTATTTATAGAGCCTAGAAAGTTTATCTCGTTGTTGACGTGGTACTTCCCGGGCTGGGATATGGGCGCCTGAGATTGGTCAAAGCTTATCTACATCGTAACGGCCGTAAAAATGGCTCTTTAATTTCTATATAGCACAACTAAACTCGAGCGCCTGTATCATGTATGTGCCTCGGGATAGTTTTGATGTGGTCAATCAAGTCAAGATAGGTCCTGTTAGTTTGATCCCTATGTCTAAGTGAGCAGGAAAGGAGCTCAGGAAGTCGAGTGGAAGATGTAGTAGACGAGAAGGATGACACCGGAAGGAAGTCGACGGGCTCGGTGTATCCGAGAGACGCAAAGTCTACGGAAGATTACACCGATGGACGAGAAGGGCTTGTGCGACGTCCAAGGGATGAGAAGTCGGGGAGGAAGACTGCTCAAGGAAAAGGTTGGAAGTTGGGTACATGTGAGCTCAACTTCGGATGATCGAAAATCACCCAAAAGCGTTGGAAGACAGATCAATCGAAGGTTGACCAGAATCAAGCGTGCTGATGCTTCAAGTCTGGGATGCTTGAGTGTATTCAGGCGCTGAGGCATATAGGCGCTCGAGTGGATTCGGGTACTCGAGAACATAGGCGCTCGTGTTGATTCGGGTGCTCGATAAGTCTTCTAGTCGTTTTACGACTGTTGCGACGTGGATAAGCGCTGACCTGAATTAGGTGCCCATGTTGTACTTGGCCGCCCAGGACGTGCCACGTTAGCACGTCGATAAGTTTTCCAGACTATATAAATAGAGTCTCTTAGCTAAGAGTTTTTTATCAATTCATTTTGTATAGCAATTACAATTACTTTCCCAAGTCTTTTCTGAGTTTATGAGTCTGTAAGAGGTTTCTCCGCCCACACAAGGAATTATTTGGATATTGAGCTTTCAAGTGTCTTGGATTAGCAACTACCCTCGTTACAACCAAGTAAATTCTAGCACTTCTTTATTTTTAGTTGTTAATCTTATTTATGTTTTTTTTTCTATTTTTGCTTAATTAACTCTATCTTTGTTAAAGAAAGTAAAAGATCCAAATTTATTTTTCAGGACTATTCACTCCCTAGCCGTCTAACATGGTCCTATAATTGGTATGAGAGCTAAGTTAGCTTTTGAAGGACTAACTGCCAGATAAAGTAGAAGATGATGGCGGGATCGAGTATCTATCCGTCAAAGTTTGAGGGGGGAGTTCGTGATGTGGAAATGGCGAATGGAAGTTTTCTTTAAAACTAATTTTGAACTACTTTTGATTATGAAAAATAGTTTTGTAGCTCCTAAAGATAACAATGTTAAGGACAAAGAAGAACATCTATGGATGAAGATGAAGTAGACCGACTTCGTGGCTAATGGAAATGTAAAATATCATTTGCTAACCATCCTACCAGCATAAGAAATAAACCGAGTCAACAACTACTAATCAACAAAGAAGTTATGGGTGAAGTTCTTGGAATTGCACGAAGCGACCTCGGAAGCAAAGCAAATACGAAGAGATCTACTCCTAATCTCTTGCAAATTTAGAGACAATGATCAAACTAATAGAACTTAACTTGACTTGATTGACCATATCAAAACTATCCCAAAGTACTTAAATTTTTATTATACCCAAAAAAACACAAACGACACAAACCGACTACTAAATCCAATTCTCATGGCTCTGACGCATGCATCAATGCACAACTCTTCTTTGGATATGATATATCTTCTCCTGTGTTCTTTCCACTAAGGCACAGATCCATCGAACAAAAGGTAATCCTAATTTTTTTCTCTGACCTTCTTCTTCGTCTTACAACACGCGACACCAATTGCATCATAATCATGCAAGTCACAATGATGACCATTCATGTGATCTAATTCCGCCAATTCTCATGGTGGTTCTCATGCGACACTAACCGACAATTAACGCCCACTCGTGTGATCTAATCGCGCGACGTGGTGGCTGTTGCACGCAATACCGGTCGGTTGTGCGAACTATTACCTAATTGCGCGGTGGCTACTGACTGCCACCTTGCCACTACCTATAGCCATAGCATTGCGGCAATGGTCTCATCCTCGGCGGTTTTGGCCACTGTCATAGTACTGTAACCATTACAGCCTTGGCCAAGCCCTTTTCTACTGGTAAACAACATAACAATTAAACTTGACTTTTATTATATATATTTACTATTTTATTAATAAAATTATTTTTTAGCATGATATTATTATTGCAATGTTTTATTTATGTGTTTTTTGGATGTGCACACAAATTGTTGTTCGATTGAAGTAGCAACAAAACCTTATTGTCTAAGTTTCTAACTTCCTGTATAGCTTCATCCCAATTAATTTTAATATGATATATATTTTTGCAGAATGATTAGCTTTTATTTGGATTATGAAAAATGTTTATATATTTTCTAAAAATGTAGAAAATATGTTTACAAATCGTAATTGAATGTGACATAAAAAGATAATATATCAGGTCATCTTGGTCAAGTCAATTTATGTTTTATAATCATAAACTTTTAATTAATTTCATTATGAATTATTCATTTATATATTCACTTTTAATAACTTGCAGGCATAATAAAAGAACATTAAAAATACCTCAAAAATATGTATTTGGAGCTTAAAGAATGAAACAAAGGGAGGAGACATTAATTCAAAGTCAAATCCATGATATTAACAAACATTTTATTAGAAGTAGAAGAATAAAAAAAGAGGAATTAGAGGATAATTTGGTGTATGAATAACAAAGTCACTATAAATATGAAGAATTGGTTGAGTTGAATAAAAACTTAGAAGAAGATTCTCAACATAAAAAAATTTAATTAAACTCTTAATTTTGAGGATCCTAGAAATTAGGATAACATATATAAAAAACTGAGAGATTAGTTAATATAAATGGGTCCAAAAAGTGTGGATGGTTTTCTAAGACCTCGAGGTATGTCCATTCTGAAGTTCATGAGGTCTTAGAAATAAACTTTCTAGAGTAATCTCTCAGTTTGGACCTTGAGGTATGTACTCTAGAAAATTTATTTTCGACCTTCGAGCTTCACGAATCTCAATATGCAGGAAACAAAAGTAAGGTGGACAATATCGCTCTAAATACAAGGAGGATCGAACCACATTCGGAGTCTTTGGTAGACGAAGAGGAAACAACATATATGATAAGAAAATTAAATAAAACGTTTAAATCTAATAAGTTTTCTAAGATGCTGGACAAGAAACGCTCTCTAAAAAAGAGGTAAGTCAGATGCTACCATTGTGACGAAAAAGGTAACATTAAGGATCACTCCCCAAAATTAAAGAAAAAAAAGAGAAAGAAAACAAGTCCAAGCACAAGAACCTGAAAGCGACATCGAATGATTCATCATGAGATGAATCTGAGATTGAAGTCTATGCCGGACTTGCATTTATGACAAGTCATCAAGAAGAGGATGACAAAGCAACCACCTTCGACATAAGCATCAATGAAGGGGGAGATTCGACAGAAGGAGTGATGAAAGGGGAGCATTCAAATTCAGACACAATAATATAATAAGTGAGGTACTCAAACTTGGTCCCGACAAATTGCATTTAAGTATTAGATCCTTGTTCAAGTCTTTATGTAAATTGAGAATAAAAAATATAGATCGAAAAAAGAGGTTAGCAAATGCATATCCATTAGATCTGTTTGACAGTTTAAAC
This sequence comes from Boesenbergia rotunda, assembly GCA_024364735.1. Taxonomy (NCBI): domain Eukaryota; kingdom Viridiplantae; phylum Streptophyta; class Magnoliopsida; order Zingiberales; family Zingiberaceae; genus Boesenbergia; species Boesenbergia rotunda. The sequence continues at coordinate 257,574 of JAGFNQ010003063.1, read as the reverse complement.
GATGAAAATAAAATATTAAAGGTATAAATAGTAAAATTAGATAATGACTATGCATGTGGTAGATTAATTTTTTTTTTCAAAAGTCAAAAATTAAATATTTTGGAGGACAAACTAGTATTTGAGGAACCATTATAAGGGCCAGATTACAAAAGTGCCCAAAAATTATATTCCACATAAATTTTGATAAATCCACTAGACAAAAAATATATTGGGTTCCAAAATCTTGCTTATCCTTTTGAGATTGTTTGCTTGCTATAATTTAGATTTCTTGCTAGAATCGAATGAATTAGAATTTTACTTATTTGAAAAATCCTTTGAAAGTATGTTTGATCGGATCTAGTTGACTAAAATTTTTCTATGATAGATAATCATGTTATCTGCTTACAGAATTTTTTTAACCAATTTATGAATTTTTAATAATTTTGGTTCAAAAAACAAAATTTTAAATATAAAAATCATTAGAAAATTATTTTTGAGAATTCTATTTTTTTTTTTGGAAAGTATACGTTATATTTTGACCATTGAAGAAAAAGTTTCAAGTTGTTTTTTTGTAAAATTCTAATTCTAATTTTTTTTCCAAAACTTCTAAGTTTTATGATGAAAATTATGTTTTCAATACTTAGAAAATTTATCTTATTCTACAAATTTTAATAGAGTTGATTTTTCTGATTTTTCACTTTGGATAAAATTTTGAGAATTTTAGGATTAGTAGATACATTTTTATAATTTTTTAATATTTTTTTATCCCAATTTTTTTTTTGATGTGATCAAAGGGAGAGATTTATGAGGATTAAGTAAAGGAGGAGGTCGAGTTGAAAGTTAATTGCATTACTTATTGTACTTAATTACATATTTTTTGTTTTATTGCTTAAACAATGTTATGTGTTGTTCTTGTTGTGTTTACCCTAACTTAACTTGGGTCGATGCACATCAAAAATGGAGAGATTGTAAGTACTCTGGGGTAGTTTTGATGTGATCGACCTAGTCAAGTTAGGTCCTGGTTGTGTTTGATCCTTGTGTCTAAGTGTGTAGGAACTTAAGAGCACAAGAAATCGAGCGGGACGCAGCAAACGAGAAGAATGACACGGGAAGGGAGTCGACGAGCTCGGTGCATCCGAGGGACGCAAAGACTACAGAAGAGTACATCGGTGGACAAGAAGGGCGTACGCGAAGTTTGAGGGATGAGAAGCCGAAGAGGAAGCTCGTTCGATGACGAAGGCCAGAGTTGGGCTCGGGTGAGTCTAACTCAGGTTGGCTAGAAATCATCCATGCGAACGAAAGCCAAAAAAGTCAACGTTGGAGTTGAATTTGACCAAAAGTGTTGGAACTTGGATGGCTAAGGGGGGGGGGTGAATGTAGCCAGACACTTAACCTTTAGCACTTTTCAAACTTTCTGCACTTAAACGTTTAGTAGCACAGCGGAAGCACAAAAAACAAAGTTGCAGAAAACTAAACCCTGAACTAAGCACAAACACAAAACGCTAACAAGAGGATTTACAAGGTTCGGGGATAACTTGCCCTTACTCCTTGGCGTGCCCGTAAGGTGGGCGATCCCTTGATCGTCGGCAGATCAAGCCCCGGAAAATCCGGATAGTAAGCAACCTCCTTCTCGGTGGAGTAACCTCTCCACAGCGTTTCAATAGAGATAAAGTTTTAAGCACAATGAAATACAAGAAGGATCTTACAGAGTACTTTGGACAGCAAGAACCCAAGCAAACTTCTCACCGAGCTCCACCCAGTGCAGATCTCACGCAAGAACTCCCTTTTTCGTGTTTTCTCGCTGATGGACTCGCCAAGCTTCCAGGTTCTTCTTCCTAGTGCTCAAGTAACACAAGGTTGCTTCAAGAATCGCAGTTGCTTGCTCAAGATGATGGAACAACAGATCGCACAAGCACAATGTGGAGAACTGATCGTGCAACAAGAACTGAACTCAGCAAGCACCTCCCAGCTCTTCTCCGCTACGCAGCTTAAGTCTCTCCACTGATCGCCAGGTCACAGCACCTCACTGCAGCCTCCAGCTGCTCACCTGCAACAGCCAGCCTACCACTGAGCTCTCCTGGACTCCCTAAGCTTCCCTCAGACTAGCTCCAGTCAGCAACTCCAGCAGCGCCAGTGCCCGTTGCAACCTGAGATGGAAAACGGACAAACCTGCTCCAAGGAAAGACCTCCACTGACTCTCCCTGAGTGTTTGAATCCATTCCTGTCACCTGCAATCTTGATCAGGTCATAAGCACAGCAAATCAACTAGAGAATCAAGTATTAGAGATTAAGCGCAGAGAAATCAGCTATGTTCAGACGTGATCAAAGCGTCTGACAGTGCATTTTGAATTAAAGTGATCGGTCACTGGACCGATCCAGGGCTCGTGGATCGGTCACCAGACCGATCCAGGGCTTTGTTGGGACTCCCAGCTTTCGCGGCCACACGAGCCTGATCGGTCACCAGACCGATCAGGCTGTGACCTGATCGGTCACCAGACCGATCAGGAAGCTCCTTGACCGATCAGGCTCCAGCCTGATCGGTTATAAGATGGAGTCCGCGACACTTGATCGTTCTCTAGAACGGTCTGAACAGTTTTCCAGATCGGTCACCAGACCGATCAGGAGCACATCAGTAAGGTTCCCAAAACCTACTGGATGCTCCCTGATCGGTCATCAGACCGATTAGGAGCAAGACAGCAGGGGAACTCAACTCACTGTGAGCTCCCTGATCGGTCACCAGACCGATCAGGAGCAAAGCAGTGAGTGAACTGCATGCTCCCTGATCGGTCACCAGTCCGATCAGGAGCCGAGCAGTAGGTTCCCAACCTCACTGTGTGCTCCCTGATCGGTCACCAGACCGATCAGTCATCGCTGGATCGGTCACCAGAACGATCCACGAAGGAGCACCGTGCCAACTTCCTTGATCGGTCACCAGACCGATCCAGGGACTCCAACCTAGCCCTCCAAGCCAGGACCTGACCCTCCAAGCCAGGATTTCATCAACCTAGCCCTCTAAGCTAGGACCTGGCCCTCCAATCCGGGATTTCATCAACCTAGCCCTCCAAGATAGGACCTGGCCCTCCAAGCCAGGATTTCATCAATCTAGCCCTCCAGGCTAGGACCTGACCCTCCAAGCCAGGACTTTTTCACACCTAACCCTCCAGGTTAGGACTTTTCAACACCTAGCCCTCCAAGCTAGGACTTTTCACACCTAACCCTCCAGGTTAGGATTTCTCACACCTAGCCCTCCAGGCTAGGACTTTTCACACCTAACCCTCCAAGTTAGGATTTCAATCACTTCGTGCCTAATCCCTGATCAGGACTTAATCATAATCATCTCATTAACCTAAACTAAAATCGGTGTCAACACCAAAACAGCAATCAGGGTCAGACTGCATCAACAATCTCCCTCTTTTTGTTGTTTGACAATCCGATTTTAAGTTTAGGGATTTGAATCCAATAATCTCAAATCTCAAAATTGTAGGAGAATCAGGATCCTCCCCCTACAACCATTAAACTCATAATCATCCTAAACTTAACCAACCTCACTCTCCCCCTTTGTCAAATACCGAAAAGGGTGTAGACGGGTTGTTAAGTTTAAACATACTCCCCCTCAACCCTAGGGGTATCCCAAAACAACATAAGATTTGATTTATTTTGATAAACATATGAAACATATATGATAGATATAAAGCATGACAAAGCATAATCATAGCAATCATATAGAGCATGGTAAAGCATAATCATAGCAAAATTTAGTCATAGAAGTAAGACATAAAACATAGCCTGAAAAGTCAAGTGCATCATACAACAAAACCAGACAAATAATTAGATGCATATCAATGCGTCAAAGTCAACACCAAGCCATAACATGCAAATAGTCAGGACGGACAGATCCGTCAAATCGTCAGATACCACAAAGCAGAATCAGAGTACAATCATCCATCGGCGGGGGGGGGGGGGGGGGGGGGGGGTCATCATGCATAGGGTCATCCATCGTTGCATCATAAGGAACAAAAGACCCCGGTGCAGCACTACCAGATGGCGCATCTCCCGGAAAGGTATGCCGGCGCCACTCGTCGTACCACGTCTGCTGCAGTGTACAAACCCCTGAGACATCAGACTCCACCGCGGTCAGTCTGCGATCGAGGGATCGAAACTCCGAGCGGACCTCCTCGTGATAGAGCTCTCGCAAATGAAGATCATGCTGGATGGTCCGATCAAGCTCTGAAATCTACCAGCGCAAATCTGGCTCGGGCTGATAGTCATAGTCAGCAGCAGCAGCAGGAGCCTCCTGATGTGCAGCAGCATCTGCCGGTGCCTGAAAGTGTGGACCTCCCCTAGGTAGCTCGTCGAGACCCTTCCCGTCCTTCCAAACCAGAGACCGATCGTGATCCCGAATGATGATGCCGGACTTGGCAAACGCCCGTCTGCCAAGTCTGCAATCCTGTCTGACCATGGGCACTGTCCTGCCCTTGGTGACATCAACACCCACTGACATAAGCCAATCGGTGATGACGTGACCAAACGGCATATAGACAGTGCATCGGCTCAGCTCTCTATAGGATAAGATGGACTGAAAAATTCTCTCCATGATGTCAAAGTCCATGCGGTGGTGCATACCGTAGAGCATCAGGCAATGGTAAGGTCGGATCTTGGTCAAGGGTTTGGAAGTGATCGGCAAGATGCAATTTGTGATTATTTTGAACAGAATGTAATCAATAGGAGAAAGTCGTAGGGCTGCAAAAGTTGGAAAATCAGGCCCTAACTCATCAAGACCAGCTGGTCGAGGGTGGCTAAAGAAATGCTGGTAAATGCCATCGGGGGTAACGTCCGCAAAAGGAGGCAACAAGGGGTCAGGGAGCTCTGGATAGATAGAATACAAGTTAGGCGATCGACGACCGCCCAGATACTCCGCCAGGATCTCATAAGAGAAATCAAGATTTCTCTTGGCAACTCGGGTAGTGAATTCAAAGCCCCCTTGAGGCCCGTGTTGAAGGTTATTGTAGAATTCCGAGACAAGGTCATAGTTTATAATCCTTTCAAGAGAAAGGAGAAAGCCCAGGTTGTAGAAGGTAATTATCTCCACAATGGAGGGACAGTGCTTAGCCAGAAAGGGTCCATCAATGGACCGGCAAGAAAGCAGCTTGAAAGTTCTGGATTGAAAGGCCTGCTCACAGGTAGCATTGGGGAAACGAGAACTTGAAGAAGGTTGAGGCCTTCGGGAGGGCGCGGAAGAAGAAGGGCCTTTGCCCTTTGAGCTTCCCTCCATGGGTTCTTTTCCCTTAGATGATTTTCTAGTGGGTGTGAAGAATTGATCATGGCAACAATTTGAATCAAATAAAGTGAATCAAGTGAACATAATCATGACACAAATTAAAAGATCACAAGATTAAGGTTTGATCAAATTGGTCAAGACAAGGTTTAATCAATGAACCAATCAGTGAACATAAGGGTTAAGGCAAGGGAGGTCACGGTAAGAGTAGGGTCGCAACACAAAACGAAAACACAATTAGAAAGAACATGGTTAGCCGAAAACTGGTAGCTGTTAGAATGATAAGCACCAAATGGAAATCATACGCAAAGCTTACGTTGGTGCCATGAAGAGTTGATTGACTTCGGAAACTTGCTCACGAGAGGAATCATGCGGCTGAGTCGCACAGAGAGCAGCACACACAAACGGTGCTTCACGAGAGAGAACACAACAGCAAACGAGAAACTCCTAGCAACGCAGGAGAAACCCCAGTAGCACGCGCAAGGAAGGAGACGCAGGGAAAACTCACGCAGCAGGTGGATCGCACGTGCAGGAGGAGGGTTTCAGCGCTAGGGCTTGGAGATGTAGATTTTACCCGAAGTTAATCGGTGGGTGGATCGGTCCACCAACCACAATTTAATGCGATTGAACGGATCACCATTCGATTTGAGAGCGCCTAGACTGATCAGGCGCCGGCCTGATCGGACTGGCCTGGTCCTGATCGGTCGGGTGATCGATCAGGCAGACTCCTGATCGATCGGCTGATCGATCAAGAAGCCATCAGTAGGTTCGGAGAGTGTTCTGTGAGCCCCCTGATCTATCTGTGGACCGATCCACACAGTGAGCCAGATCGGTCTGTGGACCGATCCAGGCCAACACAGAGAGTTTGGAGGGGGATATCGCAATTCGGCTGGATCGGTCAGTTGGACCGATCAGACATACTCCTGATCTGTCTGGTGACCGATCAGGCTCTCTGAATTTTCCTGATACGATCTGAAACTTTCATTTTCAGACTTCAAACGATTTCTGATAGGATCTGATGAAGATTATCGAATTTGAAAGTGATCCCTTGACTAAAATTGATCCTTTAACAAGGATCAAAAGTCCTTATGGGTTTGACAAATCACTTTGCTCCACCCAAGTGGAGTCAACCTCAAACAACAAACATTCAAGCAATTTCAAGCAAGTTTGTACCAAATTCAAGTCTCCAATCAAGTTTCCTTGATTGGAATGTCCAAGTATGATCATGGAGCCAAGTACACATATGTTATGCATTGGTTTTCCTTATACTTGGTCACCAAAATGATTTTTATCTCGTCAACTTAATTTCTCAAGGGATGCATTGACATTTTGAGAAATTAGATTGATCCTAGCATCTCACCCCATATCTAGCAAACAAAAATATTTTGTTGAACCTTATAGTTTGTGTGAGATGTCCCCAGGTTACCCAATTGTATCCCAACAATTAGAAATAATCATGAAGGTTTTTGAATGCTTTTTAAATCCTATGAGGTGCGACACATTCCCAACTCCCTTCTTAAGAAGCTAAACTCATTTTCGGGGAGTGGTTTAGTGAAAATGTCCGCTAGATTGGATTTGGACTCTACATATGAGAGTACAACATCTCCTCTAGCAACATGATCCCTAATGAAGTGGTGACACACTTCAATATGTTTGGTTCTAGAATGATGGACTGGATTCTTTGTTAGGTTAATTGTGCTAATGTTGTCACACAACACTTGCACACCTTTGTAGCTTAATCCATAGTCCTCTAGAGTATGAATCATCCACAACAATTGCGATATACTCTCTCCCATGGCGATATATTCTGCCTCGGTCGTGGAGAGAGCAACACAATGTCGCTTCCGACTTGACCAACTAACTAGAGATGATCATAGGAATTGACAACCCCTACTTGTGCTTTTTTGATCCAACTTGCACCCAGCATAGTCAGAATCGGTATAGCCAGTTAGGTCAAAAGACTCGGTATGGGGGTACCAAAAACCAACTCCAATTGTGCCCTTGAGGTATCTCAAAATTCGTTTAACCACAATTAGATGAGATTCCTTGGCACAAACTTGATACCTAGCGCACATACCCACAGCAAATAGTATATCAGGTCGACTAGCTGTGAGGTATAGCAGACTACCTATCATGCTCCGATATTGAGTCAAATCAACAGGTTTACCACTCTCATCATTGTCTAATCTTGTGTTTGTAGCCATGGGAGTGGTTACCTCTTTTGAATCACTCATGTTAAATTTTCGAAGCATCTCTTGAGTATACTTTGATTGGTGCACATGGATTCCGTCACGAGTTTGCTTGATTTCAAGTCCAAGGAAGAAGGTCAACTCTCCCACTAGACTCATTTCAAATTCACTCTCTATGTGTCCAATAAACTCATTCAAATAACTCTTGTTGTTTGAGCCACAAATTATGTCATCGACATATACTTGGGCTACAAAAATATTGTCACCGTCTCTACGTAGAAATGGTGTAGGGTCTATTTGGCCTCTGACAAAGCCTTTTTCAATTAGAAATGTCGACAACCGCTCATACCAAGCTCGGGGTGCTTGTTTAAGGCCATAAAGTGTATTTTTGAGCTTGAACACGTGGTTTGGAAATTCAGTACTCTCAAACCCCGGAGGTTGTTTGACATAGACCTCTTCTCTTATTAAACCATTTAGAAAGACGGATTTGACATCCATTTGATATAGCTTGAAACCATGATGTGCTGCAAATGCAAGTATCAATCGGATGGACTCTAATCGTGCCACGGGAGCATAGGTCTCATCATAATCAAGACCTTCAACTTGACTGTAGCCCTTGGCTACTAAGCGTACCTTGTTTCTTATGATTTCTCCCTTATGGTTCAATTTGTTCTTGAAGACCCATTTGGTTCCAATAATGGTGATCTTCTTAGGTCTAGGGACTAAGTACCAAACTTGACTCCTTTCGAATTAACCTAGTTCATCTTACATCGCAATGATCCAATCGGGATTATTTAATGCTTCGTCAATTTTTCTAGGTTCAATTTAGGAAATTAGGACAACTTCATTAGCCTCATTCCTAAAGAATGATCTAGTCCTTGTTGGAGCAATCGGCCCTAGGATGGTCCGGAGTGACCATGGGTTTTGATGTTTGGGCAAAGGGTTTAAGTTAGGTTTACCTTGTGTATTTGATATGTGTATGTTGAGTGTACAGGATTGTACAGGTACACATATGGACTTGACTGGACGGCCTCAGTACGGTGAAGGATGGCATGGAGGCCAGCTGGAGGTTGGTGTGCGCATCTGAGGGACCATGGAGTGCAGGTACGATGAGCTGATGGGCGCGGACTTCGAGGCGTACGTGAAGGGTGGCATGGAGGCAAGCTGGAGGCTTGCGTGCGCATCCGAGGGACGAAGGCCGAAGATGAAGAGGGCGCGAAGGTAACAGTCGAGGCTGCGGAGGAGGAGTCAGTCGAGTCGTGAGGGTACGAGTGCTGTGTGAATATACTCGGGAAGTCCTAGGGGTCGAGTGCTGAGTGGAATGTACTCGGGGATGCAAAACCCTAGGCTGGTAGGCAGGGCAGTCGACTGGCCCGAAGGCAGTCGACTGAGGGAACACACAGAGAATCGGGTCGACCCAAGGAGGGTCGACCAGTCGACTGCCAGTCGACTGGAATTGGTTCCAGTCGACTGTCTCCAGTCGACTGGTCCTGTACCAGTCGACTGGTAGGTGGCTGGTAAGCTGGCAAATTCGAACGTTGGAGTGTCAACGGTCGAATTTGGCCGGCACCAGTCGACTGCCCTGGGGGCAGTCGACTGGTGGCGTGATTTCCAGCCCGAGTCTATTTAAAGGGGGACTCGATCGGGCTGGGGTTGGCTGGCGAATCTTGCTTGGAAAAAGCTTGATAGTAGCCTTGTGTGCTCAGGTGCTTGTAGAGGATTGTGGAGAGGTTTCTCCACCCACAAGGAGCTACACGAGATAGCCGGAGAGCATCCGGGGAGCGATCCGCCGAAGGATCAAGGGATCGTCCACCTCACGGACTGTCGTGGAGTAGGAGTTTCATCTCCGAACCACGTAAATCTGGTTGGTTAGCATTGTTAGTTTGTTTTTATTTGTATTTCCGTTGCGCAACTAACAACGTAGGTTGAAAGAATCAAAGAACCGCTATTCACCCCCCCTCTAGCTAGGGCAAAGATCCTAACAAGTGGTATCAGAGCAAAGGACCGCTCTTTTTGGACTAACCACCAAAGGAGCAACCGCTAGAGGGCAAAGATTATGGAAGACAAGCTTGGGGATGATATATACACTCCACCGGCCTATGATCATGAGGATTTCGAGCGTTGGAAGTCAAGGATGGAGATGTGGTTCATGATAGAGTGGGAATGCGTAATGGTAGTGGAAGAACCATTTGAAATTCCTACGGACAAGCACGGGAAAAAGCTCCGCCCACGATATTGGACTCAAGAGCAACAAACTTACTCTAGGGCAAATGAGAAGGTAATGAATATCTTGATAAATATTTTGCCTAACAATATTTTGAGTTGTGTAGGAAAATATCAAAATGCATGTGAATTGTGGAGCAAAGTGAAAAAGTATCATGAGAACCCTACACAAGCTCAAGAAGTACATAAGCCCGAAGAAGTAAGTTCAAGTGGAGAAGAGGAAAAAGAAAAAGAATCATCTACATCATCAAGCGAAATGGAAGAAGTGTCAACTTCTTCAAGTGAGGAGGAGGAGCTAAGTGAAAGATCATCAACCTCCTCAAGAGAAGAAGAAGAGGCACCAATTTCAAGAATTGAGGGGGAGGAGAGACCCTCATCAATTCCGGATCAAGAGGAAGCTTCCACATCTTCCAAGGTTGAAGAAGTAGTCAACCTAGCCTCAACCTCCACCAAAGCAAGAACCAAGGACCACATCACGTGCTTTGTGTGCAATGAAAAGGGGCACTACAAAGACAAGTGCCCAAAAGGTAAAAGGAAGGTAAAATCTAAACCCATTTCAATTTCGGTTAAATCTAAGGTGGGTTGTAGGAATGAAGAGGCTCAAGCTAAGAAAAAGAGGATTAGATGCTTTACGTGTGGTGAGCTAGGGCACTACCACACCAAGTGTCCAAGGAAGAAGGAGCTAAAGAAGATGGAGCACCTTAGGAGATGGGAGAAAGAAGAGAGAAGAAAGCAAAACTCACATCAAGGGAGAACTTCAAGGGTAAGGGAGGTAATTCCTAACCCTAGGGTAAAATGCAACTCAATTTCAAGTTCTTCCTTACATTTTAGAAATAATGAAAATGGCCCATCCATGCATGCTAGAATCAATGAGAAATGTTTAATGGTGCATAATTTTGGATTTAAGTATAATGATAGGAATATGGATAACAAGGTAGATCATAATTCTAGAAAGAGCATGCATCATGATAGACCCACGACTTATGCACCTAAGGATCAAGGTATTAACCCCAAGAAGGGGAGACACATGCCTAGAAAGAATGGTAGGTCTAGAAATGTCCAAGGTGGACATGTGGACACTAAGGTCAAGAAATTAGAAAGGAAAAATCAAACCTTGAGGGCAAGACTTGATACATTAGAAAAGACCCTAGAAAGATTCAAGGTTGGATCTAAGGGCCTAGACCTAGTGTTGAGTAGCCTAAAACCTAACTATGATAGATCGGGTTTGGGCTACCAATCTAAGACCTCCAAGGGCAATGGAAAGAAGTATGTTGGGAAAACATACAATCTTAGTAAGGAGGGAAGGTCCAAGGGTGGCAAGGGGATGCCATCCAAGGGAAAAGAGAGTGACCTAACCAAGAACAAGGTGTCCAAGGTTAAAAAGGTCAATTTTATAGGCCAAGAGTCATCGGTGGCACACCGGTGTGGCCTAGCGTGGATGGAGTCACCTAGGAAGGTGGCTAGGGCTCAGAACTCAAGGGGGAGCTCTAGGAGCCTTTGGGGTCCATGGTAGATGAATCTCAAAAGGTTCTTCCTTAGGAAATTAGGTGGAATGTGCCAAAAGGGATTGGAAGACTTGGGTAGGTCTTAATCCTAGATTTTGGCACATCAAAAGGTGAATTTTAGGGAGAAAAGGTGAAAATAGGGTTATATTTGATAAAATTGAGGTTTAATAGTGGAATACCATGTAACTCAACAATAAAAATGAGTTATGATCAAGGAGAAGTGAATGCATTAAAGAAAAGTGAGAATTAGAACTTTTAGGATGAGTTTAATTGATACACTTTAGAGAGATTTGAGTTTCGTGCCAATCTTGGGATTTGGAGTACATTTATTTGGAAACATATTTTTCCCGAGTAGATATTGGCTTCACAAATCTCCCCACGAAATTTCATAATTTTTGGAGATTTGTAGAATTTTTACGACATTTCTGAAATTCACCAAAGAGGGCTGAAATTCAGCCACCAGTCGACTGGCTCAGATACCAGTCGACTGGTGGCAGGCGACTGGGGGTCGACTGGGAGGTCGACCGGGATCTCTGTACGCAAGAAAAACTGAAGGGCAGTCGACTGGGAATACCCCAGTCGACTGGAGACAGTCGACTGGGACCATCCCAGTCGACTGGACTGGTCCGAAGTGAATTCAGCCCCGAAAACATTCTGTGAGGTTTGGGAGTCGACTGCCCATGAGGCAGTCGACTGGTATATAGGCTGAAATAAGAAAATGACTATTGGATGATAAAATATGATATCCAAATGAATTGAGGACAATTTCATGTGTCAAATTATGATGATTAGCCTTGAAAAACACATGGAATTATGGATGAATTTCAATGTTGATACAAAGTGTCCATAATTAGAAAACTTAGATGTGTACCAAAAGTCAAGCACACTTGATATTTCCATGATATCATATTTTTCTAGGAAAGGATATATCCTAGCAAGTGTGCTTGCAAATTTTAGAGTTTTAGACTTTAGTTGAGTTCTTATTGACATTAGGGATAAGGGTGCTTGGGGAGCAAGCCTTTAATAGTGTTCAAAGGGAAAAGAACTCGGGTGTTAGGTTGGGAAGAACCTAACTTGGTGCTAGGAGGTTAAGATTGGGTAGAACTTGACCTGGGAAAAATGAAAATGGGGAGAAGGCATGGGTAAAGGGGGAGGTTGCCTCCTAGTTGCCTTGATTTTCATTTTGAAAATTTTGGGTTTTGTGTCAAACTTGGGAATGGTGATAGATACATGGGTAGATGTATTTTTCCCAAGTAGGTATAGGTTCCACAAAGTTGTCCACGAAGTTTGGAAATTTTTGGAAATTTGTGGAATTTCTGGTGCGTTTCTGAAATTCGGCCAGAAAACTGATTATCAGAGTATCAGTCGACTGCCTTGGGGGCAGTCGACTGGTAAGAGGCTGATTTGGGTATCAACAGCTGGTTTGGGCCCAAATGACGAGGAACAAGTGTATGGGGGTCTAGTACACTGTGCGTAGGATCATTGGGAATGTTAAGAACCAATAATTGGGTAATTATTGGGTTCTTTTTGATGTATGACAAAGGGGGAGAAATATTGTGTTTAAGTGGGAAACCAATACCTTTGCTAGAAACCCTAGGTTTAGGGGGAGCTAAGTTTGAGGGGGAGCATGGTTGCTCCCTTCTTGGCGTAAGGGGAATCTTGGAGAGGTTCTTAAAAAGCCTTTGTAAGTCCAGTGTAAGGGGGAGCTTGGGAGAAGATTTAAAAAGCCCGGTTTGGTAGAAAATCCTAACTTGGAGGGTTAGGTGGTACAAATCCTAGCTTGGAGGGTTAGGTGTAAAATTCCTAACTTGGAGGGTTAGGTGTGGGATGCCTTTGGGTAGGATCCAGTTATGCATTGCATGTGTATTTATTTCATGTGTATTTATTTTAGCATGGTATTTGCTATTACTACTATCTTGCTTTCCCTAACTTAAACGAATTGTCAAACATCAAAAAGGGGGAGATTGTTGGAGCAATCGGCCCTAGGATGGTCCGGAGTGACCATGGGTTTTGATGTTTGGGCAAAGGGTTTAAGTTAGGTTTACCCTGTGTATTTGATATGTGTATGTTGAGTGTACAGGATTGTACAGGTACACATATGGACTTGACTGGACGGCCTCAGTACGGTGAAGGATGGCATGGAGGCCAGCTGGAGGTTGGTGTGCGCATCTGAGGGACCATGGAGTGCAGGTACGATGAGCTGATGGGCGCGGACTTCGAGGCGTACGTGAAGGGTGGCATGGAGGCAAGCTGGAGGCTTGCGTGCGCATCCGAGGGACGAAGGCCGAAGATGAAGAGGGCGCGAAGGCAACAGTCGAGGCTGCGGAGGAGGAGTCAGTCGAGTCGTGAGGGTACGAGTGCTGTGTGAATATACTCGGGAAGTCCTAGGGGTCGAGTGCTGAGTGGAATGTACTCGGGGATGCAAAACCCTAGGCTGGTAGGCAGGGCAGTCGACTGGCCCGAAGGCAGTCGACTGCGGGAACACACAGAGAATCGGGTCGACCCAAGGAGGGTCGACCAGTCGACTGCCAGTCGACTGGAATTGGTTCCAGTCGACTGTCTCCAGTCGACTGGTCCTGTACCAGTCGACTGGTAGGTGGCTGGTAAGCTGGCAAATTCGAACGTTGGAGTGTCAACGGTCGAATTTGGCCGGCACCAGTCGACTGCCCTGGGGGCAGTCGACTGGTGGCGTGATTTCCAGCCCGAGTCTATTTAAAGGGGGACTCGATCGGGCTGGGGTTGGCTGGCGAATCTTGCTTGGAAAAAGCTTGATAGTAGCCTTGTGTGCTCAGGTGCTTGTAGAGGATTGTGGAGAGGTTTCTCCACCCACAAGGAGCTACACGAGATAGCCGGAGAGCATCCGGGGAGCGATCCGCCGAAGGATCAAGGGATCGTCCACCTCACGGACTGTCGTGGAGTAGGAGTTTCATCTCCGAACCACGTAAATCTGGTTGGTTAGCATTGTTAGTTTGTTTTTATTTGTATTTCCGTTGCGCAACTAACAACGTAGGTTGAAAGAATCAAAGAACCGCTATTCACCCCCCCTCTAGCTAGGGCAAAGATCCTAACAGTCCTAACCCCATGATGGATGTCTCCAATAATTTAGTCTTGGGGATGACTAGAGGCTAACCTAGTTTGCCTTGGTGTTGGTGGTGCTTCTTGAATGGTATCTCTAGACACCGGCTCAGCCTCAGGATCCGGCTGATCTATGGGTTGTCTAGGCTCACCGTCATCGGATTCATCACATCAACAACATTTGGACTTTCATTCAAACTTAGTTTCCTAAGTTCGAATTGGACTCCTTCGACATCTTCTGGTTGATCATTGGCTTTTGGAATTTCTTCAAAGACAACATTAGAAGATTCTTCAACCATTCTAGATCTCTTGTTGTAGACTCGGTAGGCTTTGCTAACTAGGGAGTACCCGACCAGTATCCCTTCATCAGCCTTTGCCGTGAACTTTCCAAGGTGATCCTTGGTGTTTAGAATAAACACCTTACAACCAAACACCCTAAGATGTTTAACCGTAGGTGGTTTTCCAAACCAAAGTTCATGGGGAGTCTTACCTAAGAATCTATGTATGAGGACTCGGTTTTGCATATAGCAAGCTGTATTCACAGCTTCAACCCATAAGTAACTCGGTAGTGAGTACTCATTAAGCATGCTTCGTGCAACCTCTTGTAGAACACGGTTCTTTCTCTCTACAACACCATTTTGTTATGGTGTTCTAGGAGTGGAGAACTCATGTCTATAACCTCTATCTTGACAAAATTCTAAAAATCGTTGATTTTGAAATTCACCTCCATGATCACTTCTTATTGTTTTAATAGTTGATGATTTCTCATTTTCAACTCTTCTACAAAAAGAAATGAAAACATCTAAGGTTTGATCCTTATATTTAAGAAAATAAGTTAATGTATATCTAGTAAAATCATCAATGATAACAAAACAATACCTACTACCATTCAATGATGTAATAGTGCTACAATTAAACAAATCCATATGAAATAAATCCAATGCGGTAGAAGCACTTACAGTGCTTTTACCTTTATGTGCAGATTTTGTTTGCTTACCCATTTGACATGCATCACAAATTTTTTCTTTTTCATACTTGATGCTTGGTAAGCCACGAACTAATCCCTTGTTGGCCAATTTCCGGATATTCTTCATGTTCACATGTGCTAGTCTCCGGTGCCAAAGGGTGGACTCCTCTTCTTTTGACATGAGACACTTAGCAAACGCATTAGAAGTACTTTTAAAAGATACTTGGTAAATGTTATCTATTCTTGTTCCTACTAGTGCCGTGTCCAATGTGTCATGTTGTCTAACTAGACATTGATTTGATTGAAAATCAATTGTCCTGCATCACACAATTGACTGACACTTAGGAGATTAAATGTCATCCCCTTGACTAGAAGGACATTTTTAATTCTAAGACATTCGGATATTTGAATGTCTCCTATTCCTATGACCTTAAGACTACCATTATTACCAAAAGAAACATTACCTCTATTTTTGCATTGAAGGGTAGTAAATAATGATTTATCACCGGTCATATGTTTGGAGCACCCACTATCAACGAACCAAGTTGATAGATGCTCCCCCTCAACCACAACCTACACAATTCGAAAAATAGAAGATTTAGGTACCCAAACCTTGGGACCTAAAGCACCTACTAAACAAGACTTAGGCACCCATGCCTTGACTACTTTCCTTTGAGTCCTAGGTGTCTTAGATTGTCTAACATCAATCCTAGACATTAAAGACACAAATGATGGTTCTTTGGGTCGGTAACCAATACCGACCCTATTGTAGACTGCCCTTTGGGCATTCAAAATCATGTCTAAAGTCTTTGAGCTAGTTGAGAATTTCTCAAGAACACTCTTGAGTCTCTCAACTTCACTCTTCAATGATTTATTTTCATCCTCTGACATTTCAACATGCAAATCGTCTAGATCCTCATCCCTAGAGAATTTCAATTGATCAACTTCTAATTGCAATGATTTAACCTTAGTTTTTGCCTTTTTCAATAAATTGGTTAAGCATGCAATTGCTCTATAGCATTTCTCAAGTTCGGGGGTGATTACCTCTTCATCATCCGAAGATGATGAAGCTGCGTTTGTGGAGTCGGAGGATTCATCACTGCTTTCTTCACCTTCAAGTGCCATGAGCGCTACATGGCGAGTACTCTTCTTCTCCTTCTCTTCCTCGACGAACTTGAGAAGGATTCATCCCAAGTGACTTTCAAGGCCTTCTTCTTCTTCTTGGATTTTTCCTCCTTCTTCTTGAGTTTAGGGCAATCCTTCTTGAAATGCCCTTTCTTGCTACACTCATAACAAGTAATATTATTCTTATCAATCTTAACTTCACTAGAGTTACCTTTACCCTTGAAGCGTCGACCCTTCCTCATCATCCTTCTAACAAAATTTGTCATCTCGGAGGAAGAAGACCCGCTGCCATCTTCCTTGGACTCGGATTCGGATTCGGAAGAGGATAAAGATGAAGAGACTTCCTTCTCCTTCTTCTTCTCCTTCTTCTTCTTAGTCTTTTCTCCTGCAACTAAGGCAATCCCCTTCTCCTTGGGGCCTTTGTTAGCCATTTCATGTAATTCCATCTCACAAAATAAATCATCTAACTTTACAATTGATAAGTCCTTGGAAACTTTGTAGGCATCCACCATGGATGACCACAAAGCATTCCTTGGAAAGGCTTTCAACACATACCTCACAAGGTCACGGTTCTCGACCTTTTCATCTATGGAATGAAGACCGTTGAGAACTTCCTTGAACCGACTATGTAGTTCACTCACCGTTTCATTCTCCTTCATGGAGAAGTTTTGTAGTTGGTTGAGGAACAAATCCTTCTTGGCGATTCTTGAATCTCGGGTTCCCTCATGAAGTTCAATGAGTTTATTCCACAAATCTGTTGCACTTGTAAATGGACCAACCTTGATTAGTTGGTCTTTGTTCATGCCACATTGTAGGGTCACCACCGCCTTCGCATCGGCTTCACTCTTCCGGGTTTGTTCAGCCAACCAACGCCATGATTCTAGTTCTTTGCCTTCATCATCCTTTGGAGGGGTAAAACCCTCCTTCACAGCGAACCAAGTGTTGATATCCATCTTTAGATAGTACTCCATCTTCGATCTCCAATATTGAAAATCTGCTCCATCGAAGAAGGAAGGTCGGGTGGTACTAAAGCCTTCTCTCAAAGCCATTGTCGTTGACTCTCGGTTGTTAATCCGCTTGTACAGAGCCCCAAGCTCTGATACCACTTGTTGGAACTTGGATGGCTAGAGAGGGGGGGGGGTGAATGTAGCCAGACACTTAACCTTTAGCACTTTTCAAACTTTCTGCACTTAAACGTTTAGTAGCACAGCGGAAGCACAAGAAAACAGAGTTGCAGAAAACTAAACCCTGAATTAAGCACAAACACAAAACACTAACAAGAGGATTTACAAGGTTCAGGGATAACTTGCCTCTACTCCTTGGCGTGCCCGTAAGGTGGGCGATCCCTTGATCGTCGGCAGATCAAGCCCTGGAAAATCCGGATAGTAAGCATCCTCCTTCTCGGTGGAGTAACCTCTCCACAGCGTTTCAACAGAGATAAAGTTTTAAGCACAATGAAACACAAGAAGGATCTTACAGAGCACTTCGGACAGCAAGAACCCAAGCAAACTTCTCACCGAGCTCCACCCAGTGTAGATCTCACGCAAGAACTCCCTTCTTCGTGTCTTCTCGCTGATGGACTCGCCAAGCTTCCAGGTTCTTCTTCCTAGTGCTCAAGTAACACAAGGTTGCTTCAAGAATCGCAGTTGCTTGCTCAAGATGATGGAACAACAGATCGCACAAGCACAATGTGGAGAACTGATCGCGCAACAAGAACTGAACTCAGCAAGCACCTCCCATCTCTTCTCCGCTACGCAGCTTAAGTCTCTCCACTGATCGCCAGGTCACAGCACCTCACTGCAGCCTCCAGCTGCTCACCTGCAACAGCCAGCCTACCACTGAGCTCTCCTGGACTCCCTGAGCTTCCCTCAGACTAGCTCCAGTCAGCAACTCCAGCAGCGCTGATGGACCCAAAAGAGGCTGTCACGAAAGTGTGGGTCTCAAAATTTAGATGTGTGTATGCTGGAAACCCTTTTTGCAATCAAAGAATAAAAGCGTAGTAAAGGGACCACAGGTCGTATTTTTCCTAGGGCTAGTTGAGAGTTTGTTTGATTCGAGCTCGTGTTCATGTGTCGTTGATATTTTTGGGTTTCAAATAAAATCTAGGTTTGGTTTCAATTAGAAATGAAATCGCAAGATAAAGTAGAGAACTTAACCATGGAACTTAACCCAAGTCATTCAACCAATGAACTCAAACAAATGGGAGCTTAAATGCAACTTAGCTTAATTTGGAAAACCAATCTGATATAAAATCAAACCAAATCCCGATTGATACTAATGCAAGGAACTTCTCCAAGAATTATTACTCCAACCGAACCAAATGCAACTCAATCTTCAACCAAACTGATACAAAATCAGTGCCAAGACCTTACTTGATACAAAGTGCTGGCAATTGAAACTTAATACGCAAGGAGGAAGGAAACTATATGCCGAAATGAAAATCTGATACTAAGTGCAGGAATTATAACTGACAACTTCGTAATGTTGCTGATCAATTCAGGACTGATCGATTCAGGAATTGTAACAATGCAGAAATGAAGCAAGGGATTGATCAATTCAGGAATTTCCTTTGATGCAGAAATGAATTGCAGCAGCAACTTGGATGCAAGAATCAACCAAAAAAACTGACTCCAAATGCAGTTTAATTCCAATGCCGAGCATCACTGATGCAAACTCGAGCAACTACAAACTGGAAATTTCCACAAGGTATTGACTTGCAGAAATGAAAACTGGATCGCAGCAATGGAAATCGATGCAACCAGCTGATGCAAAATTCAGAAATGAAGCTGAATTCTTTGTAAATGAAACCAGCTACAAAAATAGATTTAGAAGAAAAACCAGACTTGCTTGATATGAAGATTTCGGAACTGAAAACAAGAGCTGATATGCAAAAACTGATGCTATTTCAGAAATACATCAAGTACAGATGGAGACTGAAATCAAGTGCAGCAATTAACTAAAAACTGAGTTTACTTGATACCAATCCATGATAAATCTTTGCTTGATACAAAAGCAGGAACTAACAACTTGAAACACAGGACATGAAACTGAATTTCAGGACATCCGAATGGAAAACCAGCTACTGAATTCACTTGATACAAAATCAGTGAATTCAGAAATGATTACAGAGTTTCAGAAATCGTATTCAGAAATGCAGCAACTAATCTAATGAAAAGACAAGCAAACAACTAAGATCAAGTACGCAATTCTAGTGTTAATAACAATTCAGACAGCTAGATTCACTGATGCGAAATTCAGAAAGGAATAATTGAAAATTACAGACATTAAACTGATACGCAACAGCTACAACTGATACGCAACAGGGGAAAACTGAACAAAACTGGAATTAAATCTAAGAATTCACTAACAAGCGATCTAACTACTACAAGTGTAGAAATTAACACTAATTAGAGCAGAAAACAATTCGGAAAGTTAAACTACAGCTGATACAGAAATTTCAGAAACAGAAATGGCAGAAATCGAAATTGCAGCAAAAGAAACTGAAAATTAACTAATGAAACTACTCCTCAATCCTTCCCTAGCACAAGAACTCTTTGTTCGTCACGCAAGGGCAAGCCTCGAACCCGTAAGCTCTACAAATCGATGGAAAACAGCCTCTACGATTCAAATCCAGCTCAGCTTGCTCATTCTGAAATTTCCATTCGAAATCCTCAATTCAGCTTCGTCCAAGTGCGATGGTGATTTGGGGATGGTCAGAGCAATCTAGGGAACCCCTCCAGATAGCTCCGGTGGATAGAAATGGAGCACAACTGAGATCGAAAACTTCAAACAGCAGAGCCACGGAAACCTCACAACAGCTTTGTTCTTGGGCAATTCTCAAGCTAGAACTTCACCGAGAAACTTTCCCAATGACCTAGGACTTGATCTAAGCAAGAAATTGAGGGGTCGCGCCCCTTGGATTGAAGAAACTAGCTGAAGAAACGAAGAACACGCGAAGAAGGAAGAACACTGCGGCGGAGACGTGACGAGGAAGAAACTGAGGGAATTTTTTATTAAATACTTAACAATGGACGACCCAGATTGATTTGGATGAATCCAACGGCTGATCTTCATCTGATCTGACCCAAACTTTCATGATGTTGAGTCTAGAACCCTCCGAGCTTGATCCAACGGTTGAACGATCTCTGATTGGGATGAAACCTTCAGATCTTGATCAGAGTGCTTGATTAACCCTAACCCTAGCTCGGATTGCCTCAGATGGTCCCAGATGGCTCAGATCTAGTCGCTTTTGAATCGGACGACCCAGATTAATCCGAAGCTTGATAACTCGATCCGGGTCCACTTCTGACTCAAGTTTGACCCAGTATGCCCTAGGTCCATGATCCTTTCATGCCTACAAAAATAGATCAAAAATTTAGTGGCAAAATAATTCAAATATATCAAGATTTGCAATTAAGTCCAAAATAAAGATAAGTCCTAGAACCTAGGGTAAATTCACAATTAAGCAAGTAAAATATGGGTTAAACTTGGATTTTAGCAACTAAAATAATCAATAAAATGGTACTTATCAAGCGCCAGCGCCCGTTGCAACCTGAGATGGAAAACGGACAAACCTGCTCCAAGGAAAGACCTACATTGACTCTCCCTGAGTGTTTGAATCCATTCTTGTCACCTGCAATCTTGATCAGGTCATTAGCACAGCAAATCAACCAGAGCATTAAGTATCAGAGATTAAGCGCAGAGAAATCAGATATGTTCAGACGTGATCAGAGCGTCTGACAGTGCATTTTGAATTAAAAT
Organism: Boesenbergia rotunda; assembly: GCA_024364735.1. Lineage (NCBI taxonomy): Eukaryota > Viridiplantae > Streptophyta > Magnoliopsida > Zingiberales > Zingiberaceae > Boesenbergia > Boesenbergia rotunda. The sequence continues at coordinate 236,475 of JAGFNQ010003063.1, read as the reverse complement.
GATCGATCACCGGACCGATCCAGGGCTCGTGGATCGGTCACCAGACCGATCCAGGGCTTTGCTGGGACTCTCAGCTTTCGCGGCCACACGAGCCTGATCGGTCACCAGACCGATCAGGAAGCTCCCTGACCGATCAGGCTCCAGCCTGATCGGTTATAAGACGGAGTCCGCGACACTTGATCGTTCTCCAGAACGGTCTGAACAGTGTTCCAGATCGGTCACCAGACCGATCAGGAGAAGATCAGTAAGGTTCCCAAAACCTACTGGATGTTCCCTGATCGGTCACCGGACCGATCAGGAGCAAGGCAGCAGGGGAACTCAACTCACTGTGAGCTCCCTGATCGGTCACCAGACCGATCAGGAGCAAAGCAGTGAGTGAACTGCATGCTCCCTGATCGGTCACCAGATCGATCAGGAGCCGAGCAGTAGGTTTCCAACCTCACTGTGTGCTCCCTGATCGGTCACCAGACCGATCAGTCATCGCTGGATCGGTCACCAGACCGATCCACGAAGGAGCACCGTGCCAACTTCCCTGATCGGTCACCAGACCGATCCAGGGACTCCAACCTAGCCCTCCAAGCTAGGACCTGGCCCTCCAAGCCGGGATTTCATCAACCTAGCCCTCCAGGCTAGGACCTGACCCTCCAAGCCAGGACTTTTTCACACCTAACCCTCCAGGTTAGGACTTTTCAACACCTAGCCCTCCAAGCTAGGACTTTTCACACCTAACCCTCCAGATTAGGACTTTTCCACACCTAGCCCTCCAGGCTAGGACTTTTCACACCTAACCCTCCAAGTTAGGATTTCTCACACCTAGCCCTCCAGGCTAGGACTTTTCACACCTAACCCTCTAGGTTAGGATTTCTCACACCTAGCCCTCCAGGCTAGGACTTTTCACACCTAACCCTCCAAGTTAGGATTTCAATCACTCCGTGCCTAATCCCCGATCAGGACTTAATCATAATTATCTCATTAACCTAAACTAAAATCGGTGTCCACACCAAAACAGCAATCAGGGTCAGACTGCATCAACAAAAAGGTCAACCGAGTCGCCTTAGATGCCTTCGGAGGTGCCTCAGTTCATCAATCTGATGACCATGCAAAAGTGGAACTAAGATGTATCTGATGAACCCGAGGCGCCTTAGATTAGAACTGAAGCGCTTTACGTCGGAACTTTGGTGTCTCATATTGTATAACCCCTAGACCTAGGAAGAGGTATCAATAATTGTAATTGATTCTCCAACTCTTTCTCTATGTTGTTTACAATCTGTAAGAGGTTTCTCCACCTACACCAAAGTAGTATTTCTAGTGGAACATTTTCAATTCCTTAGATAAACAACCGCTGTGGTTAAAACCAAGTAAATAGTAGTCTCTTACTATTTTTCTGTTTATTATTTATGATTAAATTAACTGTTGGACTAATTTATCATCTTTGCTAAGAGTTGTGCAAAAGATATAATTTTTATTTGCAGGACTATTCATCCTCTCTAGTCGGCCTACAAAAGACCTACAAATTTTTCTCAACAGTTAAAATATAATGGCTAATTTTTGAAAAATGTGGCTTTTGAAAAATAATCTTTGAAGTATTTTTAAAATTAAAAATTTAATTTTTGATAAAAAAATTCATAAAAATTCATCTAATAGTAAAAAAAACTCAAAAATTTTTATGGATAGATATGAGTTGTATCTATCATAGAAAAATATAAAAACAAATTAAATATAGAAATAAACTTTTAAATAGATTTTTTCAGTAATCAAGGATTTCTAAAACAAGTTATTCAATCCTAAATACTAAGTATGCATAAAAACATTTAATAATTTAAGACAAATTTAGGAACCCAATAAAGATTTTTACTTACTGGATTGATCATTTGGGTGGAATATAACTTTTGGGCTTTTTTATAATTTGGCCTCTATGCTTTCTCAAATACTAATTTAGTCCTCAATTATATCTATTTATTTTTAGAGGAAAAAATATTTGAGCATGTTTGTTTGTTTAATATTTATATACATTCCTTTAACTTTGAATTTTTAACTTGTAATTTATCATACAATTTAGTGGACATGCAGTGACTAATTTCGTTTTCAAATCTACATATTTTGTCCTTAATTTACATAAGTATATAGTCATTTATTTAATACCAGAATACAGTTGATCATGAGATAGACAACATACCTCACTTACCAAATCATGTTCGAAGCTGGATGCTCCCCTTCATCACTACTTTATTCTGACGTCGCTTCCTCTTCATCGATACTTTTCTCTTAGTGACTCACCACAAGTCCTAGTCTGGTGTACACCTTGAGTTCGGACTCTTCCGATGATGACTCATCCTATGTTGCCTTCAGGTTATTGTGCTTGGACTTGTTTAACCCTTTATTTTTTAATTTGGACAGTTGTCTTTTATTTGCCTTTCTTCAGCACAGTTGTAGCATCAAATTTTTTTTCTTTCCGAAGAATACTTCTTGTCCTACATCTTACTAAATTTATTAGATTTAAAAATCTTATTTAGTTTTTTTATCATGTATGTCGTTTTCTCTTCATCCGAAGATTCTTCATCCTCTTCGATTTTCCTTGTGTTCAGGGCAATGTTGTCCAACTTTCCTTTTCTTCCTGCATATTGCAACTCGTGAAGTTCAAAAGTCAAAAATAAATTTTTTAGAGAACTGACCTCGAGATCCTTGAAGATGTAATAGGAGTCAACTATCGACATCCATTCTAGTGTTCTCAGAAATGCATTTAGAGCATACCTTGGCGAATCTTGATTTGTTACCGTTTCTCCAAGATTTGTTAATCCAGTGATTAGCTCCTTGATCTTTGTGTGATGTTGGGATACCGTTTCTCCTTCTTTCATCCGGAGATTCGTTAGCTGACTCTAGAGTAGGTCTTGTTTTGCTAGCTTCGCTTCTGATATTCCTTTGTGCAGTTCCAAGAACTTCTCCCATAGTTCTTTTGATGAAGAGTAAGCACCAATCTGGTTGATTTCCTGAGCCAGGAGTACGTTTAGAAGATGGAATTCTGCTTTGGCATTGGCTACAAAGTCTGACTGTTATTTTTTTTTTCCAAAGATGCTCTTCTTTTATCTTGTCATTCTTGTTTCTGGGTACTTTAAAATCATATTTGATTATTAGTAAAACTTCAAAATCAATTTTAATGTATACCTCCATTTTACACTTCTATGTCTTGAACTTTTCCTCGAACTTAGGTGGGTGTATGCTAGTTTTGGCCATCATCATGTTGCTTTATCTGACGGTTAGTCCTTTAAAAGTCAACCTACTCTGATACCAATTGTAGGTCTTGATAGGCCGGCTAGAGAGGAGTAAATAACTCTGTAAATAAAATATTAATCTTTTGCTTTTGAACTCAGCAAGATAAAAAAATTAGTTGAATAAATAAATTAACATAAACAAAAATTTATGTTAAATATCAGAGATTTAAAGGGGCTAAAGTACTAAAAAATTAATATTAGGGGTGCAGTTAGAATTAACCAAACTAGAGGGGCCTTTTTGCACTCAAAAGCTAACCTACTCTAATACCAATTATAGGTCTCGATAGGCTGGTAGAGTTGTACAGTGGATGTTGGAGTTGTAGGCAAACAGTTGATACTCTCATTGTTATTTTCGAGGGATACTAGAGTTGTTGGTGGCTCCCCCTTTTTCCTAGGGTTTTTGGAGTAGTTGGCTCCCCAGCATCCTATCCACTCAACTATATATACTAGTGGTATTCATTGGAGTACGTATAGTTGTCACAACCCTACCCACTTGGCCACACAGATGTGTGTGTGTTGGTGGCTTGACTGGTGTCAGGGGTGACACATGTCATTGCATCATATGCATTTATTACATTATGCATTTTCCTTGTGTTTGCTGCATTTATATGAGCTATGATTGCTGCATTTGGTTGACATGCATATATGTTTTAATATTATGTTAGCACTCTGTTTCGTACATGCCTAGTTACTATTTTGTTTCCTAGAGACTATATACTATTGTTTCTTTTGCTTGTTATACCTTTTGTTATGCCATGCATTTATCTAATCTTATACATGTAAAATCCACCCGGACTCACTACCCCCACCATCTACTTTTGTTTTAGGTAGCAGATAGATGCATTACTTGGAGTCAGGAGAGAATTCAGTTGTCAGTCCCACAGTGTTGAGTCAGTTTGGAGTTTGGTTTAGTGTCTACATTATTTTCGCATTTAATTCCTAGACTGGTATTTATTTTATTTATCTAGTATCGTCTTAGAAAATTTATAATTATATCTTGTTGGTCTAGTATGTTTGTTTCGGACTTACATTGGAGTTTTCTTTTGTATATGGAGTCTCTGCTATTTTTATTTTTCTTAAAGATATTAACTGTGTGGTTGTGAATTTACTCTATTATTATGATGCCAAGCGTGTGAGGCTGAGCTATATTTTTGTGGAGTGTTTTGCATAAATGTCCCAACATGTCTGCCGTACATGAGAGATGCTACCCGATTTTCGAGCAAGCATGGACCTCTGGGGGAGTGACAATTTTTGGTATCAAAGCTAAGTTTTGCAATGTAATTTGGTGTCTGTGGGTTTATATAGTTGTTTTACGAGGTCTATCTGTATTTTACAAATTTTTTAAATATTTTTGCGGAGTCACTTTTTTGGCATGGTTGTGTTTTGGGACTTGACAGCAATGGGATCTCTCCCAGCAATCAATAAGTAGGTTGGTTTAATTTTGATAGAAGTATATCTAAGTAATGCGTGTTGGTTTTGATAATAGGTATGCCTCGTCGTATTGAGTTGTCTCTGCCCCGTGCACGTGGTCATGGACGACGATCACAGGGGAGGCCAGTGGAGTCAGAGAGAGACTCGAGTCAGGAAGTTGGGATGTCCACTAGGGTGGAGCTGACTGGTCAAGACCAGCTCACCAGGACATTTTGGGTGAGTTGAGACCTCCACCACTGAGGGTACCTCATTCGTATCTGACAGTAGTTCCAGTAGTACTACTAGTGGCAGGTGTAGGATCGGTGGCGTCGATAGAGGGGGGGTGAATATCGACTCAAATATTTCTTTGGAATCTTGTCGTTCGTTCACTTGTCTTTATGTCAAAAGAGTTAGTACACAACAGAATAATAAATAAAGACGAGAAAGCACAACACTAACACACGAGATTTATTTACTTGGTTCCCAACCCCTCAAGGTCAGTACGTCCAAGGCCTATGTACTCAGCGTGAGTCCACTAGTGATCTCCTTTCCGAAATTTTCGGAGGCGGAGAAAATCCATCTTACAGTTTGAAATATAAGAAAAAATATAAAGAATAATTACAAATTGTAAACTAAAAGAAAACCAAACAAAATCGACGATCCCGACCAATCTGGAACTCCGAAGCGTCGCGCACTTCCTCCTGGAGCCTCCTCGGTAGCAGAGCTTCATCTTCGCACTTTTTCTTCGCAGAGAGTGATTAAACATATGTGAAAAGTTGATTCTTCAACTAAAATACTCGACCCCTTTATATAGTACTTATTCAGGCGTCTAAAAGGCCATTTAGGGGCCTGAAAGGCCATTCAGGTCCCCTAATCGTGGTCAAAACTTGATTCGGACTGGCGTACTCGGCGCAGGGATAAGAACTGCCTCTTAGGCGCCTGAAAGGCTATTCAGGCGTCTGGGAGCCCTTTCAGGTGCCTGGGAGTTCTTTTAGGTGCCTGGGAGCACTTTTCTCAGGTATTTGCTTTCTTGCGTCTGCTCTTCTATCTTCCCTCCAACTCCAAGTACCTGCAAGACAACATAACATACAACAAGCAGACAAATAATCTTAAGTCTTAGTTGATTGACAGCCAGAGCTATTTGGTTCTGACTTTTGAATTTCACCTGAAACCCTAGGTCGAACTGACGCCTACTGTTTCACTTTTCGAGGAACGCGTCTTTTACCTACTCCAATATGGAGAAACTACCTTTTGTCAACCAGCTCCTCCGGTTGGATTTTCCCAGATCTTGAGACGTTCGATCCCCGACCCGTCTCTACTTCTGTCCACGATCCCCACTTGGCAAAGTCTTCTACTCAGTCCCACGGACCAAGACTTTGTGCTCGGCCTCCGAAACTACTGGATCTCGAGATGTCCGATCCTCGACCCGTCTCTACTTCTGTCCGTAGTCCTCGCTTGGCAAAGACTTCGTTGCCTGATCCCTGACCAAGACTTCTATGCCTAATTTCCTAAACCAGGACTTCATGCTCAGTCCCCGGACCAAGTCTTCTTGCCCAGCTTCACTCACCAGGACTTCATCCACCTAGCTTCACTCACTAGGATCCAGCTTCACTCACCAAGATTTCATATCTCGATAAGAACTTCTTTGCTAGTCATCTTTATCCTTTCTAGACTTCTTTCTTCCAAACTTTAGGTAAGTATACTCTCTCTGCCAAACCTCAAGTCCAGTTTGGCTTAATCCCTTGGTCAACTGACCGACCTTGGTTTCTCATAACTCTGTCAAACATCAGGTCTGTTTGGTTAGCCCTTTGGTCAAACTGACCAACTCTAGGTACTATTCACTATGCCAAACATCAGATTCTATTTGGCTGACCCTTTGGTCAAACTGATCAAACCTGGGTTTACCCTACCAAACATCAAGTCCTGTTTGGTTTAACCCTTGATCACTTTAACTAGACCTTGGTATATTGTCAAACATCGAAACACTAGAGGTTGACTGTTTATGTCTGATGCTTTTTGCACTAACAATCTCCCTCTTTTGATGTTTGACAATAATCTTAAGTTAGGTTTGATCTAAGGGTTCTAGGTCAAAACTTGGGAAAACTCAAAAAAACCTAACTTAAGGTACTCTCTCCCCTTTGACAGACATCAAAAAGAAATACAAAGATTAAAACTTTGCATCAACAATGAATGTGAAAGGAATTTTTGAAAATACTTAAGATTTATGAAAAAGAACATGATTTTCAAAAATCTCCCTTTTTAAAAAAAACTAAGTACTTTTTTCCAGAAAATATTCTAAAAGACACTAAGTACTTGAAAAGAATTTGCAAGGATAAGATTTACTTTGAACTTCCCTAAATCTGACACAATCCTAGGAATCTTGTTGACCACAAGAAAATTCCTATGTATCTTAGGGATTTTCAATCAAATATAAAGTATTTTCAGTATACATGTATTTTGAAATAACAAAACATCTTGGCTTAGATTCTGACACAATCCTAGGAGTCTTGTTGACTACAAGAAAATTCCTATATATCTTGGAGATTTTTCTAAACTCAAGTAATTTATCAAAGTCTTCAAAGACATCCAACAGATTTTCAAAAGAAATATTTTGGAAAAGATGAATATTGTATTTATAAAAGATAGTGGTTTTTGAAAGTATAGTATTTTCGAAACTTTTAATAGTTCTTTTAATTTGAACTCCCCCTAAACTTGACACAGCCCTAGGAAGCTAGTTGACCACAAGTTGATCTTCCTCTGTGTCTTAGGGTTTGATTTAAACAAAAAGAATTACATGAAAATTTATCTTTAGAGAAAGAAGTACATAAGTTTCTTTTAATTGAAACTCTCTCTAAGCTTGATACAATCTTAGGAATCCTTGTAGATCATAAGGAGAACTTCCTATGTGTCTTTAGAGTTTATCCAAATCATAAGAGCACTTAAGTATTTTTGAAACAAAATAATCAGAAAGTGAAGAAGTACTTTTAATGTATTTTTAAACTTCCTTTGAAAAATATGATAATTTTTAAGAAGTATTTTTTTGAGATATTTTGAAAGACATAATGAATTTTGGAAAAATATTTTTCAAAAAAAACATTTTAAAAGAGATAATAATTTTTTTAAGTAAGAAAAAAAATCACTTTGAAAGAGATAAATTTTTGAAAAGAATAATAAAGTTTTTCAAGAGAAATGAAAAAAATCTTCGCAAAAAGATAGACTCCCCTTGAACCTGACACCTTCTGACTACCCTTGTTAACCACAAGGAACTCTACCTAAGTGTCTTAAGGGACTTTAGTGTTATCCTAGAATATTTGTGTCTAAGTGCAGGTTAAACACCTTTGGAAATGATATATATTTTTGAAATGTATTTATAAGTATACACAATCAAGTTTGAAATTCATTGAAACATTATTATGTTTAGTCATTATTTTGAAAAAAACTTTTTAAGAAAATATTCTAATATTTTTTGAAAAATATTTTTAAAGGCATTTATCAATTGATTAGTCCTTATCATCTCACCCATTCTGAATGTCGTAGTACAAACAAGCATGGTTGTCTTACGGGTGTTGTGAGATGTTTGAATATTTTTTCTCAATTTAATTTTATAGATTGTTTGACCTTGAGTTTGATTCATGTTTAACAATTAGTAACTTAAAAGTAAATTTTAATAATTAACTTCCAAGCCTTGGCGAGGCACGGGGGTCTTCTTTGACCTAAGCCTTATTGGATCAACAACTCGTTCCTTAGACAAAGTCTTTTAAAAAAATAATACTCTTAATTTATTCTGAGAAATTTTGGTCTAAGTAGTCTAGGATGTGACAAGGTAGCTTCGGCTAGTTCCACTTAGCTAGATCGATCAAGTTGGGTACTCCTTACCCTTCCTGACTTCCTAGACCAAGCTTCCCTAATGTACTATCATCTCGCCCCACCCTGGTAGTATGTTAGGCAAGTGTCAAACTATCTTTTTCCTATTTAGCAATTCTAAGTTAAGCACAAAAGTAAACTAACATGAATGACATGATAGATATATATGTGAAAAAATAAATAGATGCATAAGCATGGTAGTTATGCATGTATCAATCAAGTCAAAATGTTTTAATTAGATTTCTAATAAAGTATCAAATTCTCGATTTGATACAGAACGTATGAACCCGTGAATATGTTAACCCACGTGAATATGTCAACCCACTTTGACATATTTATTATTAAGCTGAATGTTTCAATAGGGTAGGATTTTATTTAGTTTCATTACTGAAGATAATTTAAATTTTAGTTCGTGGAATTCGTATAAATTTTGAATTAAGGATAGAGTTTGTTATTAAAGTTGAATTGTTAATTAATATTTAAGATTTATTCAGTTAGCTTTAAAATTAAGATTTAAGTTGTTATGAATTATTAAAATTTAAGTTGTTAAGATTTAATTAAGATTTAAGTTTTTAAAAATTAATTAAAATTTAAGTTGTTAAAGAATTAATTAAGGTTTGAATTATTAAAAATAAAATTAAGATTTTAAGTTGTTTAAGAATTAATTAAGGTTTAAATTATTAAGAGTTAAATTAATGAGTTTGCTATTAAATTAAGATTTAAGTTTTTAAGAATTAATTAACATTTAAGTTGTTAAGATTTAGTTAAGATTTAATTAAGATTTAAGTTTTTAAGAATTAATTAAAATTTAAGTTGTTAAGATTTAATTAAGATTTAAATTTTTAAGAATTAATTAAAATTTAAGTTATTAAGATTTATGTTGTTAAGAATTAATTACAATTTCAGTTGTTAAGATTTAATTATGATTTAAGTTTTTAAGAATTAATTAAAATTTAAGTTGTTAAAGAATTAATTAAGGTTTAATTAAGAATTAAATTAAGATTTTAAGTTGTTTAAGAATTAATTAAAATTTAAGTTGTTAAGATTTAATTAAGATTTAAGTTTTTAAAGAATTAATTAAGGATTAAATTATTAAGAATTAAATTAAGATTTTAAGTTGTTTAAGAATTAATTAAGGTTTAAATTATTAAGAATTGAATTAAGATTTTAAGTTGTTTAAGAGTTTAAATTATTAAGAATTAAATTAATGAGTTTGCTATTAAATTAAGATTTAAGTTTTTAAGATTTAATTAAATTTTAAGTTGTTAAGATTTAATTAAGGTTTAAGTTGTTAAATTTGTGATTAATTTAGGGTCTAATTGCATCATTTCCATTAATTCAAAAATTTCTGATTCATTTATTATTTCTTTTATTTTTAAGTTTTCAAGTTTATTTAGTAAGCCTTTTTAATATAGTTTCAATCTTAGTAAATTCATCTTCATCTTCATTTCTCGAGTTGTATTCAGAATTATAAATTAAAATTATATTATTATCTTCAAAATGATTAGAATAATTTTTAGTATTACTAATAATGGTTGTCGCATTATATACAAAATTAGTAGAATTATTAATTAAGGGCTGAGTATTATCATCAGAATTAATAAAATTATCTTTAGAAATATTAATGAAGGATTGAGTATTATTATCAGAATTATCAACATTATCTTCAGAAATATCTTCAGAAATATTAATAAAGGATTGAGCATTATTATCAGAATTATCAATATTATCTTTAGAAATATTAAAGGATTGAGCATTATTATTAGAATTATCAACATTATTTTCAGAAATATTAGAATTATCATAAAAATTATTAATTAAAATATTAGAATTAATTTCAAAAATTATAGCAATAATATTAAAGATTAAGAAATTAATATTCAATATTTTAATATTGTTAATATTTGATTTGGATCCATACTAGCTAATTTTTCATGCAATTCATTAAGTTTGTTATACAAAAAATCTAATTTATCAGAAAAATTGATATTGTTATCTAAATTACTAGAAGGATTGTGTAATTGTGCAGAATTTTGAAAAATATTATTGCGAGAATTAAATTTTTATACCTCCGTTACCATGGTCGCATTTCTTGGCATTGTTAACTTGCTGATTTTCCAGTCTGGACACTGGTTCTTATAGTGTTCCTGCTTTTGGAACTTGAAGTATTGGATATGGCTTTTGTCCCTTCAGACTCCTGGCGCCAATTCCTTCATTGCCACCGGTGGTGACGTACGAATCTTACAAGTAGGACACTGGTTTTTGTAGTATCCTATCTCCCTGCACTTAAAACAAATTATATGAAATTTAAAAATAGATATAATTAAAAAAATACCTTATTCGCCCTTGACTCCCCCTCAATTTTTGGCCTTCTTGCTCCTTCGGCGGTGAGTCCGATCAGAGCCACCTGCTCTGATACCAATTGTAGAATTGGTGGCGTCAATAGGGGGTGAATATCGACTCAAAATTTCTTCAGAATCTTGTCGTTCGTTCACTCGTCTTTCTATCAGAAGAGTTAGTACGCAACGGAATAATACATAAAGACGAGAAAGCACTACACTAACACGCGGGATTTATTTACTTGGTTCCCAACCCCCCAGGGTCAGTATGTCCAAGGCATATATACTCGGCGTGAGTCCACTAGTGGTCTCCTTTCTGGAATTTCCGAAGGCGGAGAAAACCCGTCTTACAGTTTGAAATATAAGCACAAATATGAAGAATAATTACAACTTATAAACTAAAAGTAAATCAAACAAAATCAATGATCTGGAACTCCGAAGCGTCGCACACTTCCTCCTGGAGCCTCCTTGGTAGCAGAGCTTCGTCTTCGCACTTTTTCTTCACAGAGAGTGATTAAGCAGATGTGAAAAGTTGATTCTTCGACTGAAGCACTTGACCCCTTTATATAGTACTTATTCAGGCGCCCTAGTCGCGGTCAAAACTTAATCCGGACTAGCATACTCGGCGTAGGGATATGAATTGCCTCTCAGGTGCTTGAAAGGCTATTTAGGCGCCTGGGAGCCCTTTCAGACATCTGGGAGCAATTTTACCAGGTATTTGCTTTCTTGCATCTGCTCTCCTATCTTGCCACTAACTCCAGGTACTTGCAAGACAATAGAACATACAACAAGCAGACAAATAATCTTAAGCCTTAGTTGATTGACAGCCAGAGCTGTTTGGTTCTAGCTTTTGGATTTTACTTGAAACCCTAGGTCGAACCTGTTGGTTCTTGAATGGCTAGAGGGGGGGGGGGGGTGAATGTAGCCAGACACAAATTCTTTGATCTTTTAAAACTTCTGCACTTAGGGTTAGCAACAACAGCGGAAGCAAAAACAAAACAGAGAAATAAGTTGCAGAAACTAAAACCCTAAACTAAGCACAAGCTCAAAACGCTAACAAGGAGGATTTACAAGGTTCAGGGATAACTTACCCCTACTCCTTGGCGTGCCCGTGAGATGGGTGATCCCTTGATCATCGGCAGATCAAGCCCTGGGAAATCCGGATAAGATAACACCTCCTTCTCAGTGGAGTAACCTCTCCACAGCGTTTCAACAGAATGATACAATTAAGCACAGAGAAACACAAGGAAGCTTACAGAGCGCTTAGGACAGAAAGAACACAAGAACTCTTCACCGAGCTCCACCCAGCACAACTCTCATGCAAGAACTCCCTGCTCTTCGTGTCTGCTTGCTGATGGACTCGCCAAGCTCTCTGCCTTCTTCCAAGCGCTCACGATTGTAGTGTCTTCAAGAATGATGCTCAAGTGTTGCTTCCAGGATCAGAGTTATCGCTCAAAGAGATGGATCACTTGCTTACAGAGACTTCTTCGCCACCAGCTCTTAAGCCTCTGGCCAACAACTCAAGTCACAGGCGCGCCTCTGCAGCTCCCAGCTGGTCACGAGCCTCTGCAGCTCCCAGCTGCTCACCAGCTCATCTGCAACAGTCTCAGCTACTCTTGACCTCTTCTGGACTCACTGAACTCTCTTCAGCCAAGCCCAGGTCAGCTCGTCAGCTTCCAGTCGTTGCCAGCCTACGCCAGTCATTCGTTGTAACCTGAGAAGAAGAAACAACCAAACCTGCTCAAAGGAAAGCCTCCCATTGACTCTCCTCCAATGTTTGAACCATCCCTATAAAGCCCGCACACTTCAACAGAAGCTTAGCAAATGCATATCACACAATATCAGCAGTAGCAGAGAAAACGCAGACGCGATCAGGAGTCTGACAGCGATTTCAAATTAAAGTTACAGCAACTGATCATTCACCAGACCTATCAGAGAGGACCCTGATCGGTCACCAGACCGATCAGGGTGAGACCAGACCAATTAGGCTCCAACCTGATCGGTCCACGGTGAGAAATCTGAGATCGCGACTTCTAGTGATTGGTCACCAGACCGATCCAGCACTAGCTGGGTTTCCTCCAGCTTCTTTCTGCCACAACCCCTGATCGGTCACCAGACCGATCAGGGTGTGGCCTGATCGGTTTGGTGACCGATCAGGCCACCCTTCGACCGATCAGGCTCTAGCCTGATCGGTTATAATGAGAAGCTCGCGACATTTGATCGTTCACCAGAACGATCTGAAGGTCTCCCTGATCGGTCACCAGACCGATCAGGAGCCGAACAGAAAGGCTTCTGTTCTCTCCCTGATCGGTCACCAGACCAATCAAGAGCTGAACAGAAGCCAACCAAAGTCTCTGTATGCTCCCTGATCGGTCACCAGACCGATCAGACGTTACTGGATCGGTCACCAGACCGATCAACAATAGGAGTTCGTACCAATCTCCCTGATCGATCACCAGACCGATCTAGAGGCTTCCACTTCAACCCTAAGTCAAGAGAACGAGCTCCCTAGCCCTCTCTGACTCGTGCTCAGTCCCCCAGACCAAGACTCTGTGCCCAGCTTCACTCACCGGGACTTCACCTAGTCCCACTAGGTGTGCCTAGTCCCACTAGGTCTTCTCCATTTCACCTAGTCCCACTAAGTGTGTCTAGTCCCACTAGGTCTTTTCCACCTAGTCCCACTAGGTGTGCCTAGTCCCACTAAGTCTTTTCCACTTCACCTAGTCCCACTAGGTGTGCCTAGTTCCACTAGGTCTTTTCCACCTAGTCCCACTAGGTGTGCCTAGTCCCACTAGGTCTTTTCCACTTCACCTAGTCCCACTAGGTGTGCCTAGTCCCACTAGGTCTTTTCCCATGCCAGCGTGCGATCTCCCGATCCACCTGGACTTAATCCGAATTCACTCAACCAAACTTAAATCGTTGTCAACACCAAAATAACAAATGGGCCAGACTGCATCAACAGAACCGACGCCTACTGTTCCACTTTCCGAGGAACGCGTCTTTCACCTACTCCAATCTGGAGAAGCTACCTTTTGTCAACCGGCTCCTCCGTTTGAACATTTGCTCGGCCTCCGAGAACCCAGATCTTAAGACGTCCGATCCCCGACCCGTCTCTACTTCTGTCCACTATCCCCGCTCGGTAATGTCTTCTGCTCGGTCCCCCGGACCAAGACTTCGTGCTCGACCTCCGAGACTCCCTGATCTCGAGACGTCCGATCCTCGACCAGGACTTTGGTGCCTAATTCCTCGAACCAGGACTTCATGCTCAGTCCCCCGGACCAAGTCTTCTTGCACAGCTTCACTCACCGGGACTTCATCCACCTAACTTCACTCACTAGGACTTAGCTTTACTCACCATGATTTCATACCTCGATAAGAACTTCTTTGCTAGTCATCTTAATCTTGACTAGACTTCTTTCTTCCAAACATCAGGTAAGTATACTCTCTCTACCAAACCTCAAGTCCAGTTTGGCTAAATCCCTTGGTCAACTGACCAACCATGGGTTTTCATAACTCTGTCAAACATTAGGTCCTGCTTGGCTAGCCCTTTAGTAAAACTGATCAACTCTGGGTACTATTCACTCTGTCAAACATCAGATTCTATTTGGCTGACCCTTTGGTCAAACTGATCAAACCTGGGTTTACCCTACCAAACATCAGGTCCTGTTTGGTTTAACCCTTGATTAGTTTAACCAGACCTTGGTATATTGTCAAACATCGAAACACTAGAGGTTGACTATTTAAGTCTAATGCTTCTTGTACCAATAGCAGGCCCATCAGTGCCACCAGTGGCAGTCCCTGCAGTGCCATCAGTCGTACCCCCTACAAAGCTGGCTGGATTCTGGATAGATCTCAGATTCCGTTATTGGCAGCGTCTGTGAAGGGTCGGTTTCACACTGTTCTATGGAGAACCAGATTCGTATGCTGCTCGTGCCTGGTTGGAGGCTTTGGAGGGCACCTTCAGCTATATAACTCTCATAGACATAGAGAAGCTAGAGTTGGCTACTTATCACCTTCGAGATCAGGTCGACACTTAGTGGAACATGCAGAAGACTATTATTGGTGGACAACCAATTACTTGGGTTTACTTTCGTGAAGCTTTTAAGGGGGAATATTATCCTGCTATGTTTCGTACGACCTGACGGCAGGAGTTTCTTGGTCTTCACTAGGGAGATCGCTCAGTTTTGGAGTATGAGACAGAATTCAATCACTTGGCGGAGTTTTGTCCTCAATTGGAGGCTACTGAAGATGAGCGAACGACACAGTTCATGCAGGGTCTCGCTGGATATATTTAGTTACGTATATGTAGATGGGCTTCGACTTCTTATCGAGAGGCTTTGGACCGGGCTCTATATATAGAGATGACCCAGTATCGGTTGTTTGGTGATAGGATGAAAGAAAAGCAGTCAGCTCAGGATTCAACAGTGACAAAGAAATAGCAGACCATAGGATAAAAGCGCAGTAGCAAAAGTCAGGGTACACAGGAGAATTCCGAGGGTTCCCAGTAGACCCGGAAGTCTGCTATCGATTAGTATGGATCTAGGGACCACAGCACACTAGATTGTCCTCTAAAGCACCCTATTTGCTATTATTGTAAGTTTCTAGGTCATGAGAGTCGAGGTTGTCCCTTGAAGGCTGAGCATAAATCTGTCGCAGTTACTCACTAGGGAGGTTGGTCAGGACAGCAGAGGCCACAGAGAGGCGGCCAACAGACTCACACGTCATCTCGACAGTAGCAGACAGGACGTCAGCAAGCAGTTCCTCCACTAGTTCTGCTTTATTGTATGCCTGGGCATGAGTACCCCTCACAGCGGTGTCTCAGTGTTCGGTGACGGGGTCGTACCATCGGCAGCCGTACCCAGTGTACCAACCTGCAGTTTATCAGCCTCAGCAGTCGACAAGAGCTTCAGGTTATCAGCCTCAGCATTGGATTGAGCCTTCTGTATATCAGCCCCAGCAAACTGCCGAACCTTCAGCATCTCAACCGCAACAAATTTTGGCGTTGCCACCTCTAGTTCCAGAAACAGGTTGAGTTTATGCAGTCACCATAGAGGAGGCACAACGGGCCGATGGATCGGTCTTCTGTGGTATGATTTAAGTTTATGTATTTCCTGCTAAATTGCTTGTTGATACCGGTAGTTTCAGTTCTTTCATATCATGGTTATTTATGGAAAAGATTAGTAGGTTGCCTACCCTTAGATCACAATGTCTGTCAATGTCTCTGCCATCTGGTGAGGTATTGGATAGCACGCAAGAGGTCAAGGGATATCCATTGAATTTTGGCAATTATACTCATACCGTGGATTTATCGATTTTCGAGATGGTAGAGTTTGACATTATTCTAGTCATGGACTCGTTAGCGGCCTATCATGCCACAATCGATTGCCAAGCAAGGGTGGGCACGTTTCATCCTCTGAACCAACCCTCGTGGGAATTCATTGGCACCAGAGATAATGAGACTTTGATTATCTCTGCATTTCAGGCCCAAAAGCTTATGTCGCATGGATGTCAGGGTTTTCTATTATCACTAATCAGCATGGATGACAGTAGTAGCCCTCAACTCTCGGAGGTTCCAGTGGTCCGAGAATTTTTGGACGTATTTCTAGAGGAGCTTCCTGGTTTGCCTCCCAGAAGGCAAGTCGAGTTCATGATTGAGTTGATTCCGAGGATAACACCAGAATCAAAAGCTTCGTATTGTATGGCGCCTAAGGAGTTGGATGAGATGAAGGTCCAATTGCAGGAATTATTGGATAGAGGGTTTATCAGTCCTAGCATATCTTTATGGGGTTCGCCAGTTCTATTCGTAAAGAAGAAGAATGGTTCTATGAGGTTATGCATCGATTATAGGCAGCTGAATGCAGTGATCATCAAGAACAAATATTCCCTGCCTCGTGTCAAAGATTTGTTTGATCAATTAAAGGATACACCAGTGTATTCTAAGATTGATTTTTGATCAGGTTATCACCAGCTTACGATCAGAGATTCAAATATTCAGAAGACAGCTTTCCGCACCCGGTACGAATATTATGAGTTTTTGATAATGTCATTTGGGCTTACCAATGCTCTTGCAGTATTCATGGATTTTATAAATTGGGTCTTTATGGAGTATTTGGATCAGTTTGTTATCATTTTCATCGACGACATTCTGATTTACTCCCATTCTGAGGAGGAACATGCGCGCCATCTTCGCATCGTCCTGGAGACGCTCCGATGAGAACAGTTGTATGCGAAGTTTAGCAAATGTGCTTTCTGGTTGTCGTCTGTCGGTTTTCTCGGACACGTTATTTCTAGTAGAGGTATCTACGTAGATCCCTAGAAGATCGAGGCTGTCACCAGTTGGGAGCAGCCGAAGTTAGTTCAGAAGATGCGCAATTTTCTCGGATTGGTTGGTTATTATCAATGATTCGTTGAGGGGTTTTCCAGTATTGCTACACCGTTGGCACGTCTGACAAGAAAGGACGTGAAATTTGTTTGGATGGTGGCTTGTGAGACCAATTTTCAGGAGCTCAAGCCCGATTGGTGTCTACACCTATTTTGGTTTTACCTTCGGGAGAGGACGATTTTGTACTATACACTGACGCATCGCATCAAGGTTTGGGCAGTTTTGATGCAGCATGGACGGGTAGAGCTTCTCACGTCTTGGTTCTAACTTTGGATTTCAAATGAAATCCTAGGTTGAACCAACGCCTACTGTTCCCTCTTCCGGGGAGCGCGTCCTCACCTACTCCACTCTGGAGAAGTTACCTTTTGTCAACCAGCTCATCCGGTTGGACTTTTGCTCGGCCTCTGAGACTCCCGGATCTCAAGACGTTCGTACCTCGACCCGTCTCTACTTCTGTCCACAATCCTCGCTAGACTAAGTCTCCTGCCTGATCTTCCAGATAAGGTCTTCGGTGCCCAGTCTCCGACTAGGTCTTCTTGCTTAATTCCTCGAACCAGATCTTCGTGCCCAACCCTTGGTCAAGTCTTCGGTGCCCAACCCTCGTCCAGGACTTCGTGCCCAATTCCTCGAACCAGGTCTTCGTGCCCAACTCTTGGCCAGGACTTCGTGCTCAACCCTGTAGGTCAAGACTTCGTGCCTAGGTAAACTAGGACTTTCCTGCATAGTTAATGAAACACATTAGATCACTAATAATACTTAACTTTGAACCCTTTGTCATATCAAAACAAGGTTCGATATGGTGCTTTTGGCACCAACACCTTCTCCAAGCCAAGGGGTAGAACCCCAAAGCCAAAGATCCCTCTCTCAATGGAGAAGGGCCACCTTTTATAGAGGGTGTGCTCGAGAGAAGTACGAGTCATGCCTCTTGGCACGGCCCGGCCGTGCTGCTTGAAGGATGGAAGTGTTGGATCGTGTTGGTCCGGCTAGAGGGGGGTGAATAGACGGCTAATAAAATAAAAGTGGTGGAAACTCGTCTATTAAAAAAAAACTTGGTTGCAACTTGGTCGTTGCTTCCAAGATGGTTAAAGCTCAAAAAAAAATCTCCTTGTGGCGGAGAAGCCTTACAACTGAAGATCGCTAGACTTTAGAGAGAATTACAAGAAATGAATTGAATTAATTTCTAAAGCAAACCTCTAAGTCTATTTATAGCCTAAGAGAATAAATCTGGATTGTTGATTGTTGATCACTTTTCTCTTGGCCGTTAATCCATGGATGTAATCTGGATGGTTTATCTTGGATGGGATTGAACTGCATCCATTGGATTTGATTAAAGGATAATGTAACATTATCCTTTAAGTTTTAATTATTTTAATTAAAACTTTATCTTCCCTTGCTTGAGATGGCTGTTGTAATATCCATATCGCTATTGTAATCTATAGGTAAAAATATCGGCAACACTTTATTGCCATCGCCCTTCATCCCAGTTGGTAAGTGGATTAGTGTCTTTTGTAGAGGACTTGGGTTCGATCCTTCTTGGCACCAAATATTTTTTTCATTTCTTTTGGGCGCTTGGACTAGTCTTTTTTGATTCTTCGTCTTCTAGGTGATTTCGGGCCAACCGAAGTTAGGCTCACCTGAACCCGACTCCGGCCTTTCGCCCCTGAGCGTCCTTCCTCCCGGCTTCTCGTCCCTCGGACACCGCGCACGTCCTTCTCGCTCCACCGGTGTACTCTTCCGCAGCTTCCGCGTCCCTCGGATTGTAATGAGCCCGTCGGCTCACTTCCCCGCGCAATCCTTCTCGTCCACTGCGTCTTACGCTCGACTTCCTCCGTACCTAAGTTCCTGCACACTTAGCAGAGGGATTAAAACTAACAGGACCTAACCTAACTTGGTTGGTCGCATCAAAACCAATCGGGGCACCAACAATCTCCCCCTTTTTGATGTGCATTAACCCAAGTTTAGTTAGGGATAAACAACAAACAATAATAATATTGTAACAGAATTAAGCATAAAAAAATTTTTTTGCAATCATGTACATAACCTCCCCCGAACATAAACTACTCTCTCCCTTAACTTAATACTATTCCTCCCCCTTTGATCACATCAAAAAACATGGGGAAATATAATTAGGGAAGAAGAAAAATTTTAAGTGTGATAACAAATATTCTAAGTAAAAAGAATCGCATTATCACAAATTTTTCAAATTTAAAATGGCATATTTTTCCGAAGTTAATTCCAAAATTTTTTTTATATCGAAAAAAATAGATTTCAATAAACGATTCATAAAAAATCGAACATTTATAAAAAAAACTCTGAATATTTTTGTCAAAGTCGAAGATGAAGATATGAGTTTAGACAAAAATTTTCAGCTTTAAATTTGTTTATCAAGTTTGAAAATAACAGATACGAGTTTTTGAAGAATATCTTTTTTTTTAAAAAAAATCAAAAAATACGTCGAATTTTTTTTTAATTATAATGAGTTTTTACACTATATCTGAATCATGAAAAATTAGATCAATAAAAATAAATTATTTATCTATTTTTTAAAATTTTAATTTCAAATTTTGACCGAAAATATTTGAAAAATATTAATATAACTTTTGTAAAAGAATTCTGCACAAAAAACTTATCAGTTTAAAATAAATTTTGGAACCCAAAATAAATTTTCATCTACGAGGTTAATCAAAAACTTTGGAGGAATATAATTTCTAGGAATTTTCCTAATCTGGCCCTTATGATTTTTAACATACCAATTCAGATTTTCAGGATAAAAATTCTTTTTAATTCTTAAACATGCAATATCATTTTCTAATTTCTCCACTAGATTCTTCAAATTTTCATTTTCTATTTTTAGTTGGTCGAATAGAACTGATGAACATACAGTGTCAAATCTTTCTTTTAACTCAGAGTTTTCTATCTCCAATTTATTCATCGACTTAAGCATGGATTTTATTACCGAGTAGATTCGAGCAGGTGGAAGTAGACATACCTCACTTACCGGGTCGGTTTCGAAGTTAGGATCTTTCTCTTCATTGATGCTTTCTCCCGAGGTGCTTTCTTCATCTTCGTTCTGGTGGCTTGCCATCAGTGCAAGTCCGACGAACTCTCCGACTTCTGATTCATCTGACGAGGTCTCGTCCCAAGTGGCTTTTAGTGCCTTTTTCTTCTTTGGCTGGTTCTTGAGTTTAGGGCACTGATCTTTCAGGTGTCCCTCCTCATTGCAGTTGTAGCATCGGACCGTTCATTTTTTCTTTCTCTGCACCCTTTTTGAGCGGTTAGTATTAATGAATTTACATAATTTTCTTACCGCTAGTGCTGTTTCTTCATCATCCGTTGAAGATTCTTCGTCAAGTTGGATCTTCCTTGTATTTAGCGCAATGTTGTCAGCTTTCCTATTCTTTTCTACAAAGCGAGATTCGTGAAGTTCCAAAGTAGAAAATAACTGTTCTAAAGTACTTATTTCTAAATTTTTTGAAATATAATACGCATCGATTATCGAGGTCCATTCCGGGGTTCTCGGAAACGCGTTTAGAGCGTACCTTTGAGAATCGCGGTTAGTTACCTTTTCTCTGAGATTTTCGAGGCTTGTAATTAGTTCTTTTACCTTTGCATGTAATCTCGCAACAGATTCTCCGTCTTCCATCCGTAGATTGGTCCGTCGACTTCGAAGAACATCTCATCGCACAAGTTTTGCTTCCGAGGTTCCTTCGTGCAGTTCCAAGAACTTTTCCCAAAGTTCCTTCGCCAATTTGTACTTACCGATCCGGTTCACATCTTGCTCTGGGAGGACGGTCAGCAGATGAAATTCTGCCTTTCCGTTTGCTACAGCATCAACTTGTTCCTTCTTGTTTCAAGAATCAGGATCCTTGATCTTTCCTTCATTGTCTTTGGGAGTTGCATAGCCATTTTTCATAATAATTAATAATTTATAATCCGTAGTAAAAAATACCTGCATTTTCCGTTTCCATGCCGCGAACTCCCCCTCAAACTTAGGCGGGTATATCGCTGGTCCAACCATCTTAAAATTTGCTGCAATTGGCGGTTAGTCCTTCTGCGGTAACCTTGCTTTGATACCACTTGTTGGATCGTGTTGGTCCGGCTAGAGGGGGGGGGGTGAATAGACGGCTAATAAAATAAAAGTGGTGGAAACTCGTCTATTAAAAAAAAACTTGGTTGCAACTTGGTCGTTGCTTCCAAGACGGTTAAAGCTCAAAAAAAATCTCCTTGTGGCGGAGAAGCCTTACAACTGAAGATCGCTAGACTTTAGAGAGAATTACAAGAAATGAATTGAATTAATTTCTAAAGCAAACCTCTAAGTATATTTATAGCCTAAGAGAATAAATCTGGATTGTTGATTGTTGATCACTTTTCTCTTGGCCGTTAATCCATGGATGTAATCTGGATGGTTTATCTTGGATGAGATTGAACTGTATCCATTGGATTTGATTAAAGGATAATGTAACATTATCCTTTAAGTTTTAATTGTTTTAATTAAAACTTTATCTTCCCTTGCTCGAGATGGCTATCCATATCGTTGTTGTAATCTATAGGTAACAATATCGGCAACACTTTATTGCCATCGCCCTTCATCCCAATTGGTAAGTGGATTAGTGTCTTTTGTAGAGGACTTGGGTTCGATCCTTCTTGGCACCAAATACTTTTTTCATTTCTTTTGGGCGCTTGGACTAGTCTTTTTTGATTCTTCGTCTTCTGGGTGATTTCTGGCCAACCGAAGTTAGGCTCACCCGAACCCGACTCTGGCCTTTCACCCCTCGAGCGTCCTTCCTCCCGGCTTCTCATCCCTCGGACACCGCGCACGTCCTTCTCGCTCCACCGGTGTACTCTTCCGCAGCTTCCGCGTCCCTCGGATTGTACTGAGCCCGTCGGCTCACTTCCCCACGCAATCCTTCTCATCCACTGCGTCTTACGCTCGACTTCCTCCGTACCTAAGTTCCTGCACACTTAGCAGAGGAATTAAAACTAACAGGACCTAACCTAACTTGGTTGATCACATCAAAACCAATCGGGGCACCAACAGGAACACCCCTCAATACGGGATCGTGTCGGATAGTATGTCTCCGCCGTGCTCTTCTCGGTGATGTTGGCACGACCTGGGCATGGCCATGCCTAGGTGGCATGGCCTGACCGTGCCCGTGACTGGAAGGAGAAGGCACAAGCCTGCCGTGGTAGCCTGCACGACTGTGGTTGATGGCAAAGCAAGGGCATGCCTGGATGGCACGACCCTGCCATGGCAACAACTAGACAAGGAGGCATGACCATGCCCTTAGGAGACGACCCTATCGTGGAGACCTTCACGACCATGCCTGGGGGCACAATCGGATCTAGAAGATGGGCATGAATCGTGCTTGGGGGCATGGCCCGGCCATGGGAACTATAGGAGGTGTGTCTCCGGGGCTATGGTCGGTCTTCTCGCATCCTCCGGCTCTCATCTTACTCCTTTTCGCATCATTTTAGCTCCAAATCATTCCTTGAAAGCAAACATGAGAGAAAAAGTGAATCTTTAAGCTGGAAATAGAAAATATGCTGATTAAGTATTAAAAAGGGCACAATCATGTAGATTTGAGACAGGAAAACTAAGTAAATGAGCGCTAATATTAGCATAAAAATATATCAAATCTACGCTCATCAAAAACCTTATTCTCGAAGATAGAAAAGCCTCGTATAAGCTCAAATATAAGAATATAACAAGAAAACTCAAACAAGATTATACAAGAAATCGAAACCAACTTTACAACAATGAACCTTTCCTTGGTTGCTCTTTTTTTTGCTTTGGTTTGCTTCTTGATGCTTAGAAAGTGGAGTAACACTTGTTGCCAAACCCTCAAAAATGAACGTAAATAAGCATGCTTCAAATCTTTGCGAAAGTGGAGCAACACTTTTATATGGCAAACTTTCACTTCCTAATCAATTGGCCTTATTCATAATCGATTGTCACATCAGATCGACCATTTAAAACTTGCAGAATGATTCTTTTTTGCCTTCCTACTCAATCGGTGAGTCATACCAATCGATTATTAACTTATAATCAATTAACTCAATTGATTCCGAAGCTTCTGTTCATGAGAGAGAAAGATGCCTAATCGATTCTCGAACTTTCTGTTCTCTCACGAAAAATGCCCCAATCAATTAGCCCAACGATTGATGAAGCCTGGATCGATTGCCCATTCAATTCACAACCTTTCTGTTCACAAGATAACATTGCCTAATCAATTATCGTAATCAATTAGACTTAACCCAATTGATTCCGGCCCTCACCGTGCTCTCACGACAAACTCTTAATCGATTGCCCAAATCGATTGACTTTGGTCCAATCGATTACCCTAATCAATTAGGCCAAGCTGAATCTATGTCCAATCAATTCTAACACATTCTATGCTCTTGCAAAAACATCCTTAATCGCTGACCCAAATCAATTAATATAAGACTTTATCAATTAATCAATCAATTCTGAGCCTTACTGTGCTTTGTAAATAGCTCCCAATTGATTACCATAATTGATTGGTTTGAGCTACAAATAGATCGTCCAACCCTAACACCTAAAATTCAAGTTTAGGGTTTGTTTGCTCAGCATTCAGTCATCCATGACTTATTGGGACTTCTCATTGCCTAGCATCCAGTCAACTTTGACCTTCTAGGGATTCTTCACTAAGTGTCCAATCAACTTTTGACCCACTTGAACTTTTTTCCTTTTCTAACCTCGTTAGGTCTTTCATTGTCTAGTTCTCATCTAAGTTTATATTGCTTAGCCCCACTAGGACTTCTATTACCTAGTCTAGCTAGGACTTTTATTGCCTAATTCCCAACTAGGTTTTCACTGTTTAGTCCCACTATGACTTGCATTGTCTAGCCTTGCTAGGACTTCCATTGTTTGGTTCTCAACTAGGTCTTCAACTGCCTAGCTCTGCTAGGACTTCCACTACTTTGTTTCCAACTTCGTCTTCCATTGCCTAGTTCTCAACTAAGTCTTTAACTATTTGACCCTGCTAGGACTTCCACTGCCCAATTAGGACTTACCCAATCAAGTATCTGGTTCTCCCTTAACTTACTTGATTTCTCTCATACACATTATCAAATATTGAAACTCAAGCTTGGAACGACCCGAGCTTAGTCGAACTGGTCAACCTTGACCCGAGGACGATTGCACCAATAACTTATTAATTTGTTAATTAATTTATAATCGTTTGTCGACAAATGATTTCATATGATAGTTAGATATTTAATAACTAATTAATAGTTTTCTTTTGATATATGATTGTTCTTAATATCTAATAGCATCATACAAACAATTTTATAAATTTACAATTTTAATTTTCTAGTATAATAATCTTGAACCATGGCGAACCATAATAAATCATGAACCGAACTGTGAACCGGCAGTTTCAAACTATGAACCAGCAATTTCAAATCATGAACCGTAACCTTCTTGGATGGTTAAGGTCAGGGGTTGACCTGCGAGGAACCATCGAACTAGTGGTTCTGAACTATCGAACTATTGGTTCTGAATCATGGTCGGGTCTACATTAATGGTGGGTCATTTAGATTCTTCGACAGGGCCAGAGGACTACGACATGGGGACCCACTCTCCCCTTCTCCCCTTATCCATTTGGTATATGTGTAGAGATTCTTGGCCGATAGATATTGTAGGATCGATGCACGTGAGAGGGGGGAGTTAATCACATGTCATTTAAAAATCACTGCATTTTGAAATCAAGTACGCAGCGGAATAAAATGAGTGATAAGTAAGAAAGCAACACAAAAAGTTTTTGACGATTCCTAATCCAAGACCTAGGTCTTTTGGATCTTTCTGATGATTAATCCACTAATCTCTTTACCAGAAAACCCTGATGAGTAGTCGAGTATAGAGAGAAAGAGAGAGTGTAACAACCCACACTTCTCTTTTACAATAAATAATTGTATGCACAAATATTAAAATGTTACCAACTTGAAGAATAATTTCAATTTGGCACGAGTGTTGGTTGTTAGATCGTTACGCCTTACTAGAGGGGGGTGAATAGCAACTTTTTGCTTTCTTCCTACACTTGTTAATGCGCAAGCGGAATATACAAAGTAAAACTAAACTAAACAAGGAAGAACACACCTATTTACGTGGTTCGGAGATAGAACTCCTACTCCACGGCTGCCCGTAAGGTGGGTGATCCCTAATTTGTCGATGGATGATTCCCCGGAGCACCTCCGGCTAGATCACGTAGCTCCTTGTGGGTGGAGAAACCTCTCCACAAGCTCTGGACACTTCCTGAGTACAATAGACTACTAACTAGCTTTGACCAAGCAAGTTTCGCCAAGGAACAGTAGCATTAAACGAGCTCCTTTAAATAGAGCTCGAGTAGTAAATGGTCGCTACCAGTCGACTGCCCCTGGGGCAGTTGACTGGTCCCACTCAGATTCGACTGTTACAGCCAACGTTCGAATCCCCAGCCAGTATCAGTCGACTGCTCTGGGAGCAGTTAACTGGTCCTTCACTAAGCCTAGGGTTACACTCCCCGAGTACATTTCTCTCCGCACTCGAACCCTCCCGGCTTAGTCCCTGAGTACAATCACTCATCACTCAGACCCTCATGACCTGGTTGACTCTTCAACAGCAGTCTCGATCTTTTGCCTTCATGCCCTCTTCATCTTCGGCTCCCGTCCCTCAGATGTGCACGCAAGCCCCCCGGCTTGCCTCCATGCCATCCTTCATGCATGCCTCGAAGTCCGCATCTCTCGGCTCATCGTCTCTACTTCAGCAGCCTCGATCCATCACCTTCAAGCCTTCTTCGACTTTGGCCCTCGTCCCTCGAATACACACGTAAGCCTCCAGCTTGTCTCCATGCTACTCTTCACGTACGCCTCGAAGTCCGCTTCCCTCGGCTTCATCGTTCCTGCTTTGTCCATGGTCCCACGGATGCGCACACAAGCCTCCAGCTTGCCTCCATGCCACCCTTCACCTGAAGACATCAACCAAGTCCATGTGTACCTGCAAACCTGCAAACTCACGTACACATATTAGAACAACAACAAATCCTAACTTAACCATATTGACACACACATCAAAACCCATGATCCTCCAGATCATATTAGGGTCGATTGCCCCAACATTGGTGCCTGTCTTCCAGTAAGAGTCGATCGTAGTCGAGTAGTAACAAGGCGGCAGCATGAAGATGGAATCACAGAATAGTCATAGTAGCTTCTAGAAAAGATGTGTGAAGCTTGCGGTTGAAGACTCCTTATAAAGCACATTGAGGGTGACTTAGTTTCCAACTGAGACACCTCAATCCGAAGCTTTATTTGATCTAAAGACTTCGCAACTTATCATCTTAAAGGCACTCTCAATCCAACTTGAGGTGCCTTACTTCTCAACTAAGGTGTCTTACTTCCAACTCAAGGCGCCTCACTTCTATTGTAAGCTTATCTTCGCTGCTTCTATGGGGAGGCACCTTCAGACACTTAGGGAGCCCTCGATATGAACCAAGACGCCTCGAATACTATTCATCCGAGGCTTTTTTTTGTAATTGTGACATACAAAACTCTTTTACTTAATAAAATATAACCTACAAAACAAAATTTTCACAGTTTATAAAAGATGGTTATTAATTAAATGTTATCTTTCCAAGACCAAGATTTAGTTAAAGCCTCAGCTTAGATCTCCGAAATGATTCTAAGTTAAATTGCACCTACAATCCCTATCGGGGACTTGTCCTCATCGGATCTCCCTCTAGTGACTTACCTTATTTACCATTTGTAGCTTTTACTTCCTTCTTTTACCCACCAGGTCTTTCTGTCAGATACCCCATCTGGACTTTAGCCGACTGTTAGGTTCCGCATACCCAGCTAGACTTCATGTCAAGTATTAACCTCCATGGGCTTCAGCTACTTGTCAAGCCCTGCGGACCCAACACGACTTCATGCTAGGTATCAATCTATTTGGACTTCAGCCTGATGTCAAGTCTTAAGCCTTTGGATCCTGCACACTTAGTAAAAAGGTTAGAAACACAACATCTAACTTTAACAACTTATCATGCATCAAAATCTGAGTTTAATCATTAGTGTAAATTGCACCAACAGATACAACAATGTTCAGTCAGATCAGATTTCAAATTCCATCCTCAGTGTGGGTGCCTTAGCTTGACACACTTAGCATATGCTGATGATATATTATTATTCAGCTGGGGCTATGAGTTATCAGTGGGATTGTTATCTTTCGGTCTACATGAGTTTAGGGCAATAGCATGTCTTAATGTTAATAGCCAAAATCAAACATATTTCTAGCTAGAGTGGATGGCATGACGCATGTGCGACCACTCTCTCTCACAAGCATTCAGGAGGGCATCATGCCTTTTCAATATCTGGGGATACCACTTGTTGTCGAGCATTTGAGGATTTCAGATTATAGCCCACTTCTTGACTCACTAGTCCGACAGATTAATTATTGGTTAAAGAAGGCACTTTCCTATGTAGGAAAGGCTTGGCTCATTACCTCGATGCTACAGTGAGTAGAGTACTTTTTGTTGGGTTGCAATAGTTACAAACAAAGTCCCACATTGAAAACATATGAAAATGATCATGGACTTATAAGGGAAAAATATCTCCATTGGTATAAGGTCTTTTGAGTAGAGTTCAAGAGCAAAATCATGAGGGCTTAGGCCCAATGTGGACAATATCATATCATTGTGGAGATATCTAAATTTCTTCAGTCATAACAATTGGTATCAAAGCTAGGTCACTCTTCACCGAACTAACAGCCAAAAGAATCACGAGCTAGAGCTATGATGCAAATTGAACCATGTGGGTGGAACTTGAACAAAGTAGGGGAGGCCCTGAGCAGGTCAAAAGTGATCTGATGCTCGGGGAGAGGTCTGGACTATGAGCATAACGATGATCCTTCATTTGAGGGGTGATTATTGAGTTGCAATGGTTACAAATAAAGTCCCACATTAAAACACATGGAAAGGATCATGGACTTATAAGAGAAAGATATCTCCATTGGTATGAGACATTTTGGATAGAGCCCAATAGCAAAATCATGAGGACTTAGGTCAAAGTGGACAATATCATATCATTGTGGAAGTATCTAAATTCCTTCGATCCGAACACTTTTAGATCTTTATATTACCTCTTCCTCTAAGAATCATCGACCACATTTATAGCATTTGTAGGCCTTTTATGTGGATGTCCAAAACCCTCAATATCTTGGGCAAATATATGTAAGCCCAAAGAGGAAGGAGGACTGGGATTATTTGAAAGCTTGGAATATTGACTTATTGACCAAGGTACTTTGGTGGATACAAGTAAAGGAGGACACTTTTTGGATCAAGTGGGTGCATTATACCTATCTAAAATGGGTGGACTTATGGACTTGGGAGGTAGTGAACTCAGATTCTCCGCTGATCAAATGGGTATTACAAATTCGAGACCTCATTCTAGCAGCTACTAGGTCAATGGCAAGTGTTATGCAGAGGTTGACGAATTGGCCAAAGCATATGACTTCTTTAGGCATCTTAGCTCTAAAAAGCCCTGTGTATGGATAATATGGAAATCTTATATACAATCTAGTCATGCAATTACACTTTGGATGCAAGCTCAAAGATGACTTCCATTTTTTTTATGAACCAGGCAGCAGACAAATTAAACCTGGGGTGACCGGCCCGGCCCCACGGAAGTTTCCCACCGGTCACCAGGGTAAATCGGGAAGCGCTCGCGGTGGGCAGTCTAGAAGCCCAGCGTCCCAGGGTTCGCGCCCCATTTGGAGGAAAAATTTCTGCAAAATGCGCCGTAGCTGGGGATCGAACCGCAGATACCTGGGTTAACTACTAGTTACCCTACCACTACACCATAGCCCCGGGGGCAAAAAAATAATCAAAGATGACTTCCATTAGAGACAAGAAGGAATTCTTAGAGGATTGATATTGTGTATTCTGTAGGTGGGAGATTGAGACATAGGAGTATTTATTCTTTAAGTGTCCTGCTATGGTAGTATTATGGAGGAGGATTAAAGAATGACTACATATGTGATATAAGATATCTACCTATTATTAGATATTGGTTTTTAAGCATTTTCGTAGAGGAGATCGAATCTTGACTAAAGCTAGAGATCTTGCAATGTTAGCTTTGGTACACGATATATGAAGAGCTAGGAATAATTACATCTTTGATAAAGGATAGTTAGATTGTTACGGAATGTTTGGAGTATTCTATGATCTAACATCATGTCAATCATCATATACTACTTAGCCCTAGATAATATACTATAGTCACACACACACACACACACACACAATTTGTAGAAGATTGGAGGCCCGGCTAGAGGGGAGTGAATAGCTCGTCATCCAAATTATCTTCTTCCTACATATGTTAGTTGCGCTAGCGAAAATGAAATTTGAACAAAGAAAAGCAATGCTAACGCTTATCCTTTACGTGGTTCGGAGATTGCTTGCTCTTATTCCACGGCATGTTCTTGAGGTCGACAAACCATCAATCCGTCGGTGGATTAGTCCCCAGCAATCTCCGGTTAGAGCTCGCTCCTTCTCGGAGGAGTGCAACCTCTCATAATCTCTCTTCCCCTTTACAAGATTGAGAATTAGGGTTAGGAGGAAGATCTTAGGCGTGGAAGCTTTGGACACTGATCAAGAAGTTATTCAGAAAGCGTGAGATCCTTCTTCATACCCCAAATCTCTCCTTTAATAAGAGGAGAGAGTTGTTAACAAAACAACTCTGTCCTGACACCAATCGACTAGTCTCAATCCCAGTCGACTGATGTGTAGCCAAAGACTATATTTCAAACAGCAGTCCATTGTCATCTAGGCCAGTTGATTGGTCCCTACTATTTAAAACTCATAGAAAGATCAATCAACTAGTCTCCCTACTAGTCGACTGCTCTCAATACACACTCACACTCATCCTCTCTAGAGTCACCCTTTAAAGTCCTCTTCTTTTGACTCTCGTACCATGGATCCATACAAGCCTGTAGTTCGTCCCATGTCATCCTTTGTGTATGCCTTGAAGTCTGCTTCCCTTGGCTCCACTACGTTGCACTTGTCTGGTGGTCCCTCAGATGCACCATCCTTTACCGACTCAAGGACCCGAGCACGAGGATGAGATCTCCCATACTTGGTCATGCCAAGCTCCTCATGTGTGTTCCACCAAGTCCTGCATAACTCAAACACATAACAAACCAATATAAAATTCTAACTTAATCATTCTGACACACACACATTAAAATCATGATCGAATCGATCAAATCTGGGTCAATTGCACCAACAATCTATCCCTTTTTGATGTGTGATAATATGTTTAAGTTAGGCTTAAAAGTAATTTTGAAAATATAAAGCATAGTATAACATGAAGCATTAAAAATATCTAAGCTCCTCCTTAACCTATACTCTATCACATAATTTTTAAATTTTGCACAAACATATGAAGAAATAAGTTTCTAACTTAAACTCTTCTATTCTCCCCCTTTGACACTATCAAAAAGATTGTACCAACAATCATACATACTACGACATTAAGTGTGATCAATTTTTATCAAGTTCAAATTATGAAAAAAAAAATAGAATCTAAAAAACTATGCGACAAGTTAACTGACACCTTGATGCAGTCAGCAGCCCCTAGAATGTTTCTCACGCTAAGAAATACTAGGACCAGTTGACTAGCCCTCTGCACTAGTCGACTGACACAAATCTGATCCGAATTTTAGCTTTTTGAGCTGAATTTCAGAAATGCATATAAAATTTTAGAAAATTCAAAAAATTATAAAATTTTATAAACATATTTTTTGAACTATTCTTCAATAAAGAAAAATATATTTTCATGAAAAGTCAAAATACTTTTGAGTTTTTTACCAAAACCCAAAATCTTGAAAAACATTCAATTTTTTTATTAAGTTTAAACCCTTGTTTTGAAACCATATATTTTTCAAATCTATACCACATCAAGTAAAATATAGAATTAATTTCAAAATATTTGAAATATTCAACTATAATCTATGGGCAAGATGTTCATTAATTAAATATTTAATTTCCCCATAATTGGTCTATGATTGATAAAATGATACATTTTATGACTCATCAAAATGTCATAAGCATAAGTGAATCATGAGTATCATCCTAACATCTCACATATAGAAACATAAATCAAGTCATTATGAGATGTAATAAAGGTAATCCCTACTTAGCTCATTTGATCATGAATTTTATTTGGCTAAGTGCTCCCCCTTAAGGTCTCAAGTCAACCAATTTTTCAAAAATTGGATTTTAGCTCACATGGTTTACTTGTCCCTAAATCCTCTAGCCCTTGAGGATTGATTTTAGCACCCAATAGAAATGTTTCCTAATTGGGTTAACCAAATACTCCTTAGGGATTCATTTTCTATCTAGGATTTTAGTTTTCGATTAATGGCCCCTAGCAAATAAACAATGATACGATTTGTCATTATTTGATTCATTGTATCCTAATCTCTTGTTCTTGAAACTTGTCCTTTGACTCCCAATAATCATGTCTAGGATTTTTGAGCCAATTTTAAATTTTCTAAGGGCTTGTATAAGGTGATCTATCTTTTCCCTTAAGTTCTTATTCTCTTCTTCTAAGCATGATATTTTTGTACTGGAGGAAGCATGCATATCATCCTTAAGGGTCATGGATTCTAATCTTTCTTGTGAATGTCATTTTTCAAGGTCTTAATTTTCTTCTTAGCTTTAAACAAGTCATCATTGGTGTTAGAAATAATTTTAACTAAAATAATAGTGGGTAGATTATATACCTCACTTACCGAGATGTCCGAGTCCAAAGTGTGACCTCCCTCTTCACTTGAGCTCCCTTCATCTTCACTTGAGCTCTTTCTTTCTTCAATTTTAGATGACGTAGAGGCTATGTCATCAATTCTAATTAAGACAAAATGGGATACATAATTTTTTTCTTCTTTCGATGATGATGAGTCATCCCATATTGCTTGTAGGCTTTGGAACTTCTTCCCTTTTTCTTTTGATTTCTTCTTCTCCTCCTTCTTCTTTCCTTCCTTTTTCTTCAAGAGTGGGCATTCATCCCCTATGTGTCATTCTCCTTAACAATTGTAGCGAGTGATCTTCCTAGTCCTACTCTTGCTTCTTGAACTTTTTCTACCATGAAATTTGTTAGATGAAAAATGTTTAAAAGTTTTTCTCATTTTTCTTATCCTATATGCATCTTCATCACTATCCATTGAGGCACTCAATTCATCTGAGTCATAGGATCGTGGGGATGAGGATTTCTTCTTCTTACCATTTCCCTTGTTTGTAATAAGGGCTACTCCTTTTGGTCTATAGATTTCTCTATCCAATCCTCCAATCCAAGTTTCATGGAGCTTCGTGGTTAAGAACAATTCATCTAGGGAACTTTTCTCTATATCCTTTGAAATATAGTATGAGTCTACCATTGAACTCCATGTTGTGGTTCTTGGGAAGTCATTGATGGCTTTCATCAAGATATCTTGGTTAGAGAGTTACTCACCTACACTTGTTAGTCTATTTAAATTTTTCTTAATTCTAAAATGTAAACTAGATACTTTTTCTCCTTTTTCAAGCTTGATGTTGTTGAGTTGAGATAAAAGAATATCTCTCTTTGTCAATTTTGCTTTCGATGTAACTTCCTGAAGCTCTACTAGCCTTTCTCATAAATCCTTGGCGCTTGTATAATTTTCGATCCTCGTTATCTTTTGTTTAGGAAACACACTTAGAAGATGGTGCATTGGCTTTGAATTTGTTAAATGATCATTTTTTAATTTTTGCTCCATCTTATCTTTTCAAGTGGTTTATTGTCTTGATCCCTAGGCACTTTAAAATCATTTTCTATGATTAACATTATATCAAAATCAGTATTGAAGAATACCTTCATTCTTTTCTTCCACCAAGAGAATTCTCTTTCCAATTTTGGTAATTGAATGTGTGAGCCGACTACTTTGATGAAAATTACTCTTCTTGGCAGTTAGTCCGTTGAAGGGCGACCTTGCGCTCTGATACCATTTGTAGAAGATCAGAGGCCTGGTTAGAGGGGGGTGAATAGCTCGTCTCCCAAATTATCTTCTTCTAACACATGTTAATTGCGCTAGTGAAAATGAAACTTGAACAAAGAAAAGCAATGCTAACACTTATCCTTTACATGATTCAGAGATTGCTTGCTCCTACTCCACGACATGTCCTTGAGGTAGACGAACCCTCAATCCGTAGGTGGATTAGTCTCTAACAATCTCCGGCTAGAGCTCACTCCTTCTTGGTGGAGTGCAACCTCTCACGAATCTCTTTTTCTCTTTACAAGATTGAGAATTAGGGTTAGGAAGAAGAGCTTAGACGTGGAAGCTTTGGACACTGATCAAGAAGTTATTCAACAAGTGTGAGATCCTTCTTCATGCCCCAAAGTTCTCCTTTAATAAGAGGAGAGAGATGTTAATAAAATAGCTCAGTTTTGACACAGGTCGACTGGTCTCAATCCCAGTCAGCAGATGCGCAGCCAACGACGGCAGTCGACTACCATCCAAGCCAATCGACTGGTCCCTACTGTTTGAAACTCACAAATAGATCAGCCGACTGGTCTCCCTACCAGTCAATTGGTGCCCCTATCATTCGATTGCTCTCAATACATACTCACACTCATCCTCTCTGGAGTCGCCCTTTGAAGCCCTCTTCCTTTTGCTCTCGTCACTCGGATACATACGAGCCCGCGGATCGTCCCAATGTTATCCTTCACGTATGCCTTGAAGTCCACTTCCCTTGGGTCTGTTGGCGGTCCTGTGACCTTTTTGTAATCTCCGCGGTATTTGACTTAGTCGATTTTACTCGACCGTCGGAACTTCCGGGAGGTTGCTGCCGGGAGGTAGCAAACTGAATTTGTTTACGTCGAGGCTAGTGTTGGACACTATCTCCGTAAAACGATATTGCTCCGCTACGGTGCTCACGGATAGCAGCAATTCGTTCTCAAGATACAACGACGTCGTCTCAGAATAGTAGCACTTCAAATTCCGAGACCGGCGAACCTTTCCGTAGGATTTTCGGACTCTCGATGCAGAAGATGAGCTCTCTAATGCTTAGATGCTTGAATGCTTCGAATGATTGAATGAATGAATATTTCCAAAGGAGGGATCCTTTATATAGTAGGTGAAGAGGCAAGTGACCCTTGGCGAGGACTGATCTGAACCATCAGTTCATAACCCTTTAAAGGGTTCTGATCTCAGCCATTAGATCTGAAGAGTTATAACTCTTCAGATGGCTTTTAATCTGGTTCGTTAGATCTGAAGAGATTTTAACTCAATCTAATCTTGTCCGCTAGATTCGAAGAGTTATAACTCTTCATCCCATCTTTGATCTGAGCCGTCAGATTACTCCATTTAATCCGACGCTCCAGATCAGTCCCCTCGCTAATGGTCTGATCGTGACCCTTCAGTATCAACGATCCAGATCGCGCCCCATGCGATCTTGTTGTCATCTTCGATCCAACGATCGTCATCTGTCTGCCCAGTCAATAGCCCAGTCAGCGCTCTCCCTGCACAGTCATGTGTCACGCAGGCACGCCACGTCATCCGTGACCATGCCATGTCACTGCCACGTGGAGCATAAATGAAGCTCCTCGCGACGATGCGTACGTGCGCCAACAAAGTGCGCCAACAAAGCGCCCATTGCGCGCATGCGTGCGTGGCGGGCTCGCAGGTGCGAGCACCTGCTCGCCCAAGGGTAGAGAGCACCTGTGCTTTTTGTATTGACTGCAAAAGCACAGCAACACATATAAGGAAACATTGGCTTTCGCCAATTAGCGATGTGGGACTAATCCCCATCTTTCTCCTTAACGCTATTTTGAGCACGACTTTAAATACTTAATTTCTCATTCACCCGTAATTGGTTTTGAGCAAATTAATAGTCTAGATTTATCTACGCGAAACGTAGATTTCGATTTTGAAGTCAAATATGACTTTCATCGATCGATGGTACTTTGATTTCGCCTCGCAAAATCATATCCAACAGGGTCCACTCCAGTGCTTCTTGTTCGGCAGCCCCTCGGATACACTTGGCCGCGCTAGCTCTTCATGTGCGTTTCACCAAGTCCTGCATTACTCAAACACACATCAAATTAATATAAAATTCTAACTTAATTATATTGGCACACATATCAAAATTCTAATTGAACCGATCAAACCTGGATCAATTGCACCAACATAATTTACTTATAATAAACTCACATATAATTGGGATGGTTTATAATTAGAAATGGAATATTTTTAATAATACCATCTTAAAATACATATTTTTAATAATTGGGATGGTTTTTTTTACTGAATTATATTTTTTTATATTTTAAATTACTTGAAAATAATTATTATTACCATCTTAAAATTTCAATTTTTAAACTATTAACTGCATTATACGGGTTAGAGCATCCACATTCGTCCAATTAACATTAAAATTAGTGTACAATGTTCAAGACTTTGAATGCGTTCAAACTCAATTTGTTAATGGTAAAAACTAAGATGAGTGAGGAACAGTGGGATCCATAATATTTTTTTAATGTTTTTTTCCATGAGACTGTGCATATTATAAGACTCATTTATATGATAATGCCATGAGATTCTACGATTTTTTTAAAAAATATATGTTGGGAGTCAATTTTGGGGTTGCTATCAGGAGGATACAAACTAATATGATTTCGTCGAGGTTAGTATTGAATACTATCTTTGTAAAAAGATATTTCTCCGCTAAAGGTGCTAACGGATAACAGTAATTAGTTTCCCAAGATACAACGATGATGTTTCGAAATAGCGGCACTATAAATTTTGAGACCATCGAACCTTCCATAGGTTTTTTGGACTCTGGATGTACAAGATGGGAAGAATATTAATGACTTTGATCATTTAAATGAATGAATCCATTATCTAGGGGACTCTATTTATACAAGGGAAGAGGTGAGGTATCCTTTGGTGAGTGGGTGTGACCTTTGGTTTAGGATTAATCTGGATCGTTCGATCTGAAGGGTTATAACCCTTCAGATAGCCTTTTGATCTCATACATCAGATCTGGATGGTTGTAACCCTTCAGATATCCCTTTGTTCTTAGCCGCTAGATTTGATATGACATTTCATATCAAGTCTTATAACCAACGGTCAGATCGCGACTCCTTGCGATTAATGTTCCAGATCGTATCACTTGTGATTCAGTACCCATCTTCGATCCAACGGTTGTCATTCGTTTGCCCAATCAGCAGTCCAATCATCTCTTTCCTCCTACCTGAGTGCCACGTAGTCACATGCCACGTCACCCAAGCGCCACGTAGGCACTGCCACGTCACATGACACGTCACCAAGTGCAACGTTACCTGAAGCATAAATTTAAGATCCTCAATGTTCCTTGCGACGATGCGAAGTGCAAAGTGCGCCAACAAAGCGTGTGTGCGCTCATGGCGGGTGGCGGGCTCGCAGGTGCAAGCAACTACTCGCCTGTGAGAAGAGACTATCTGTATTTTTCTTTTCTTTTTTAATTCCATTAACATAGGAACACATATAAGGAAGCAAACAACTTCGAAAATTTCAGATGTAGGACTAATCTCCATCTTCTTCCTTCTATGCCAATTTTGGACTAACCTTTAAACAATTAATTTCTCATTCACCCATAATCGATTTTGAGCAAAATAATAGTCTAGATTCATCTACGCGAAACATAGATTTTGTTTTTGAAGTCAATTCTAACTTTCATCGATTGATGACACCTCGATTTTTCTTTGCAAAACCGTATTTGATCTTTTTTTAAGAACTAAATATCCAACAATCCCCACATGAATAGAAATTAATGCATGTATGCATGCTGACACTTTACAAGAGTCCAATCGATAAGTCAATACATCGAGAGATGTAGCTTGTGGTTTTGAACCATCCGTAGTGGAATGCTATCGAGCATACTAGGCTCCGCAGTGAACATGATGTCTTGAACTACTCAGCCGTTTGTGTATACTAAGTCAATAACACCCACATAGAGACTTATCTCACCTACTTTTGGTTCTCATGGTTAGTTTCGTTTTGGTCATGCACACCATCTTGGATTCATGAGTGTTTCATTGAAGCGACCTGTCTTCACACTCATATAGGTGACACTTCTATCAAGAGTATCCTATCATACTCCACCTTATAAAAGTATAAAAGTTATTAAAAGCATAAGCTTAACCTCACTATATGTGGTAGGACAACACATGTTTATCCTATGATTGGGATAGAGATAATATATCTCGTGTGTTGTAACACAACTTCTGTAACTTCATTGTCCTATTGAACTAAAATCTTGAGATCTCCAGTCAACAAGGTTGGGTTACCACTACAGCCGTTTCAGTTGTAAATTTTTAATCTCATTCATCTTGATGAGTAGTATACTTGATCTCAATTTAGCCCCTTCGTAATAGAATCAGCCAAATTATCTTTGGACTTAACATATTCGATTGCAATCACTTCATTCGAGATCAACTGCCTAATGGTATTATGTCTACGATGTATATGTCATGATTTACCATTATACATACTACTCTGTGCCCTTCTAATCGCCGATTGACTATCACATTGTATAAGTATGGTGGGCACAGGTTTCGTCCTTCTCGAAATATCTTCTAAGAAGTTCCGCAATCATTCAGCTTTCTCAGTTGCTTTGTCTAGTACTATAAACTCGGATTCCATAGTTGACCGAGCAATGCACGTTTGCTTAGTGGACTTCCAAGATACCGCTCCCCCATCGATCGTAAATACATATCTACTAGTGGATTTGGAGTCTTTTGTATCTGATATCCAATTAGCATCACAGTATCCCTCTAAGATAGCAGGATATCTTCCATAATGTAATCCGTAGTTCATAGTATATTTCAAATATCTAAGAACTTGCATCAGTGCTTTCCAATGGATGTCGTTTAGATTACTCGTAAAACGACTCAGCTTGTTGACCACATAAGCAATATCTGAACGTGTGTAGTTTGTGAGATACATCAAGCTGCCTATTATCCGAGAATATTCTAATTGCGATATGGGCTCACCATGGTTTTTTATTAAGTATTGACTTAGATTCATAGGTGTTTTCATTGTAGAGAGATCGTACATATTGAACCTTTTTAATACCGACTCTATATAGTGGGATTGTATCAGAATTATCCCATCAGATGTCCTGAGAATTTTAATTCCTAATATAACATCTGCTCAACACATATCCTTCACATCGAAATTGTTGGTTAGCATTCTCTTTGTACTCATAATTATTTCATGATTACTCCCCATTATAAGCATATCGTCTACGTATAGACAGACGATTGCATGCATGACCTTAAGGTGTGGTTTTGACATAAATACATTTGCCACATTTATTTATTTTGAGTTCTTTTGACAGCACTACTTTGTCAAATTTTTTGTGTCATTGTTAAGGCGCTTGTTTAAGTCCGTATAACGACTTAACAAGTCAACACACCTTTTCCTATTTTCCTGAAGCTATAAACCTCTCGGGTCACTCCATATAAATTTCTTTTTCCAACTCACCATTTAAGAACGCAGTCTTAACAACCATTTGATGTATTTCAAGGTCATACAGTGTTACGATGACTATTAACACTCGTATGGGCATAATCCTTGTCACAGGTAAATAGGTATCGAAGTAGTCAAGACCTTCCTTTTGCTTGAACCATTTAGCTACAAGTCTGACCTTATACTTGTCAATCGATCCATCAACTTTATGCTTACGTTTTAGTATCCACTTACAACCTAATAGTTTAATACTAGAAGGAAGGTCCACTAATTCTCAAGTATGATTATTCATGATGGACTCGATTTCATTATTGACAGTCTCTTTCTATAATGGAGAGTCAGGACTAGAGAGAGTTTCGTTTAATGTTCTTGGGTTCATTTCCGACATAAAAGTCATGAAGTCCGGCCCGAACGATTTCTCTACTCTAGCCCGTTTGCTCTAATGTGGCTCTGTGCTTTAATCGTCAATAGTTCTTTTTCGACATCTAAGTTCAGGAACGTCTTATTCGTTAGAACTTCCGTTGCAATCACTTTGAGTGTTTCCCTTCTTATTTGGGAATACGTTTTCAAAGAATATTGCATTCCAAGATTTTATAGTTATTCCCACATGAATATCAGGAATGTTTGACTTGTGAACTATGAAACGATATGCACTACTATTATGGGCATATCCGACAAATATCGCATCGAACATTTTAGGTCCGATCTTTACTTGCTTTGGTTTGGGTACTTCGACCTTTGCCAAACACCCCCACAGTTTCAAGTATTTGTACGATGACTTGCGACCTTGCCATATTTCATATGACGTTTTATCATTTTTCTTGTGAGAGATTTTATTAAGAATGTGTTTTGCCGATAATGTAGCTTCCCCCCACAAGTACCGGGTAAGCCTGAATTTATCAACAAAGCATTCATCATTTCCTTTAGTGTCTGATTTTTATGTTCAGTAACACCATTTGATTGAGGTGAATATGACACCGTTGTCTGATGCATAATGCCAGATTCTG
The DNA here is from genome assembly GCA_024364735.1 of Boesenbergia rotunda. Classification (NCBI taxonomy): domain Eukaryota; kingdom Viridiplantae; phylum Streptophyta; class Magnoliopsida; order Zingiberales; family Zingiberaceae; genus Boesenbergia; species Boesenbergia rotunda. Next base: position 196,687 of record JAGFNQ010003063.1, on the reverse strand, counting down.
AACAAAACTCATCAAATGGTGCATCATATTCTCCACCTTTATTGCTACGAATTATTTTAATTCGTTTATCAAGTTGATTCTTAATTTTTGATTTATAGGTTCTGAAAGCCTATAAGACTTCATCTTTACTTCTTAAAAGAAAGACATAATAGAACCTCTTGCAGTCATCGATAAAAGTAATAAAATACTTTTTACCTCTTCTAGTTTACACAAACTTTAAGTCACATAGATCACTATGTATCAATTCTAGATGAGTCATTGACCTTTCGATCGATTGAAAAGGTAGTTTCGTCATCTTAGCTTCCGCACATATTTCACATTTGTGTTTTTCGTCAACATTGACATTTGGTTATAAATTTAATTTGATGAGATGTTTCAGAGTATTATTATTAACATGTCCAAGTCGATCATGTCATAAATTAAAACACTCAACAACGTAGATGGAAACTTTTATTTTATTACCATCAAATTCACAGTGTACAGTCATTATAACCATTTTGAACAGACTTTATTCTAAGTATCCCTTACCTACGAAGACACCATTCTTTGTAAGTACAAAGTTGTTTGACTGTAACACTATTCTAAAGCCGACCTTGACAAGTGTCGATCCAGAAACTAGGTTCTTTCTGATGTCAGGAACGTGGAGCACATCAATGAGTGTTAGCTCCTTCCCAGATGTCATCTTTAGAATAAGTTTCCCGAGTTCGACAATCGATGATGTAGTGGAATTGCCCATATAGAGATTTCTTCCACTGATCGATGTATACTTGGAGAACATCGTCTTATCAGAACAGATGTGACATGTTGCTCCAGTATCGATCCACCACTACTTCGGGTTATCCACCATCGTGTTGGCTTCAAACACGACCGCAATGAGATCCAGTTTGATAAATCAGGGAGCCTGTTATCAAAAGTTGCAACATGGTTCGTAGCATCCTTCTGACTCTTGGTTAGTTTCTTCGGGCGTCTACAACCTTTAGACAGGTGTCCTAGCTTTCCGTAGTTGTAGCATGAACCCTTGAATTTCTTGCCTTGAGCCTTCTTCTTGAATTGCTTCGGCTTCTTAGCGCTTGGCTCAACCATGTTGGACATTTCGTCGATAGCCCACTTCGTTCCTCTAGAGTCGGATAATTTTCGATTATCCTCCTTTATTCGTAGCCTCAGGATTAAGTCTTCAAGTCTCATCTCCTTTTGCTTGTGCATAAGATAATTTTTGAAATCCTTCCACGATGGAGGGAGTTTCTCGATTACTGCGGCTACTTTGAACGACTCGTTCAACTTCATGCCTTCGGTATCCAGATCATGCAGTATCAGTTGCATGTCTTAGACTTGAGATGTTACGCTCTTGGAATCCACCATCTTGAAATTCAAAAATCGGTCGACGATGAATTTCTTCAATCCGACATTTTCGATTTTGTATTTCTTTACTAGTGATTCCCACAGAGATTTTGCTGTCTCCATCGGTTTTCACACACAAACCGTACAAGGTTTAGCGTTGTCAGATAGAACAACATCTTCTGCTATCATCGTTTGAAGTCGGCTCCGTTGAACTTTTCCGGCTTCTCGGCGGACGAAACGTCATTGATTAAGGTCATATTAGTTTACATGATATCGTTTTACGATTGTTGGGAGTCGATTCCGAGGTGCTGTCAGGAGGATGCAAATTGATATGATTTCGTCGAGGCAAGTGTTGGACACTATCTCCGTAAAACGATATTGTTCCGCTACAGGTGTGAGCACTTGATCACCTATGAGAAGAGACTATATGTATTTTTCTCGTTTTTTTTTTAACTCCATTAACACAGGAATAGATATAAGGAAGCAAATAAATTCGAAAATTTCAAATGTGGGACTAATCCCCTTCTTCTTCTTTCTATGTCAATTTTGGGCTAACCTTTAGACAATTAATTTCTCATTCATTCGTAATCGATTTTGAGCAAATTAATAGTGTAGATTCATCTATGTGAAACATAGATTTTATTTTTGAAGTCAATTCTGACTTTCATCGATCGATGACATCTCTATTTTTCTTTACAAAATCATATTAGATTTTTTTAAGAATCAAATAACAATATATATATTAATCTAAATTCAAAGAATTTTAATCATTTTAGATTTCTAAATTTGAATTTCTTCGAACATTGTTAATTTTTTCTTATGATCAGTGAGTTACAATGTCAATAAATATTTTTTTTATTAAATTATGATATATATTTTCTCTATATTCGAATTCGGACTCGAGTCGAGTAGGCCCGTCGTGCCACCGCAGCAAGCAACGAAGAAGAAGAACAATCCGAGTCCCTTGCTTTTTGTAGAGTTGGTTCCCGTCAATCTCTCCCCGCCTCTGCTCCAACTCACCTCCTCCAATCCCATCCATGGCGCCTCTTCTCCCATCAAAATCCTCCCTCTCCCTCTCTTTACCTCCGCCATGCCTCATCTTCTCCTACCCCTGTAGCCGAGGCGGGCCACCACCCTCCTCATGGGCAATTGCTTCACCAAGGAGCCGGCCGACCAGGCCGCCACCGAGGTCGTCGCTGCCACCGCGGACTCCGAATCCGAGGTCGCCTCCGCCATCCAGAAGCCCCCCGCCATTCCCCAGGTGAAGCCCGCCGCCCCGATCGGCCCCGTGCTCGGCCGCCCCATGGAGGACGTCCGCAACACCTACTCCCTCGGCAAGGAGCTCGGTCGCGGCCAGTTCGGCGTCACCCACCTCTGCACCCACAAGGCCACCGGAGAGAGGCTAGCCTGCAAGACCATTGCCAAGCGGAAGCTGACCAACAAGGAGGACATCGAGGACGTGAGGAGGGAGGTGCAGATCATGTACCACCTATCCGGCCAGCCCAACATCGTCGAGCTCAAGGGCGCCTACGAGGACAAACATTCGGTGCACCTCGTCATGGAACTCTGCTCTGGAGGCGAGCTCTTCGACCGCATCATCGCCAAGGGGCACTACACCGAGCGGGCAGCGGCGTCGCTGCTGAGGGTCATCGTCCAGATCGTGCATACCTTCCATTCCATGGGGGTCATCCACAGGGACCTCAAACCGGAGAACTTCCTCTTGCTCAGCAAGGACGAGGACGCGCCGCTCAAGGCCACCGATTTCGGTCTCTCCGTCTTCTTCAAGCAAGGTTCCATTCCATTTCCGGCATCTTTGTCTTCTTTTAGTATGTTATTACAATAGGACCGGCAAGTAGGCATTGGATTGCCAGGCCACCTTCACGCCAAAAACTTGCAGGCCCTTGATGCTTGATCACGTTGCATAAAAGGGTGTCTTTTTGTTTACAAACTAATCATACGATAAATCTTAAAGCACAAAGTTTGAATGTTGTATTCATAGCCCTGGATTGGCATGTAGGCCTTCTTCATACGTGATCACATGTGAAGGAGCTGATCTGACTTTTATTTCTGAACAGGAGAGGTGTTTAAAGACATTGTCGGCAGTGCATATTACATAGCACCTGAAGTCCTCAAGCGAAGGTATGGACCAGAAGCTGATATTTGGAGCATAGGAGTGATGCTCTACATTTTCCTCTGCGGCGTCCCTCCTTTTTGGGCTGGTATTTCTTCCTTCATTCAACAATTTACAATTTTTCCCCTTTGAGAAAACAAAAGATAATGCCAATATTTGTTCCAACAGAATCTGAACAAGGGATCTTCAATGCTATTCTAAGGGGGCAGACTGATTTCACAAGTGATCCATGGCCTAAAATTTCACCTAGTGCTAAGGATCTTGTCAGGAAGATGCTGAACTTGGATCCCAAGCAGAGGCTAACAGCAGTTGAAGTCCTCAGTATGATTTCTTCTCTCATTTATATTGATTTTATTCTTTCCTTTCTCAAGGAATGATCATATTTATTTTTGGATAGTCTTAACGGATCATAAACTTGCAATGCAGATCATCCTTGGATCAAAGAAGATGGAGAAGCACCCGATACACCACTTGATAATGCTGTTATCAACAGACTGAAACAATTCAGAGCAATGAACCAGTTTAAGAAGGCTGCTTTAAGGGTAAACCTACAGTTAACACATTGTATTGAGTTAAGGTCCACAGAGTCAATAGAATAGCTTTAAATTGGCATAGCTTTTACCTTTTCATGAATTTCTATTACATTACTGTCAGGTAATAGCCGGTTGCTTATCGGAGGAGGAGATACAAGGTTTAAAGGAAATGTTCAAGGGCATGGACTCTGATAATAGTGGAACTATCACTTTTGAAGAACTCAAACAAGGTCTTGCTAAGCAAGGAACAAAGTTGTCTGAATATGAAGTCAAGCAATTAATGGAAGCTGTAAGCTTTACAAGGACTCAAATGCCAATTAATTTGTGTTCAAGGAAACGTCAGTTATGCTAAACCTTTGGCGTATTGCAGGCTGATGCAGATGGCAACGGAACGATTGACTACGAGGAGTTCATAACAGCAACAGTGCATATGAACAGAATGGACAGAGAAGAGCATCTTTACACAGCATTCCAATACTTTGATAAAGATAACAGTGGGTAAGTTAGTGCGACAATATCTTTCTTAATGTGCATGCAACTTTTTTATGATCTAATTGTTGTATGTTTATTTTTTTAGCTATATTACGAGAGAAGAACTCGAGCAAGCTTTGAAAGAAAAAGGAATGTATGATGAAGCAGAAATCAAGTGTGTTATTGACGAAGCTGATGTTGACAATGTAAGTAAAAAAGCACATGAAGTTGAAGGAAATTAGTTGCTCATACTTAGAAAAGATTAAAATTACGAATGTAACTTCTTTTATTTCTCTTACGATGCACAGGATGGTAAAATCAACTATGATGAGTTTGTAGCGATGATGAGGAAAGGGACTCCTGAACCGAATATGAAGAAGAGAAGGGATGTGGTTATTTAATTATCAAAGTGGTCGGAGCATGTGAATGTGATCAATACTTTTATATGGTTTTATGTACGAATGTTGCTTTCCTCCCAAAATATCTACAATTCTTATTTGTGGGGATGAGTAGGAGAAGAGTTAAGCCATGTTGTCATTTGAAGGGATTGTCTTTTTTGTTCAACAGAGTAAATCAGTTTTACGTGATAAAATACCCATTGAAAGACTTCAGATGTGCCAATTGATGTTAAAATCCGTCCTCGGATAGTTCTCAAAGCTTCAATTGTTGCGCATCCATATCATCAAATCCTAATGTGATATATATCTTTGTAAGGATAATGGAATAGGTAAACGTTGGTGTGTCATTATCATTTCATTCTAAGTTTGGTACAATGCAATGGAATGCAGTAAAACGAGGTAAGAATGACCTAATGTTTAAGTGTTTGTTCTTGATGTTATATGAATCACCTATTCTATTCTTTGTACAAATACTAAAATTGTAGTGTTTTTTGTTTATATTTCTTTGAAACAAAATAGCTTGCAAGTTTGATCCTAAACCTGTTTATATTTTTTGTTAGTAGCGTGCTGACTACGATGATGAGCTTCAATCATGACTTCGAAATGCACCTTTCTACGCCCACTAAAAGTCTAAAACTCAAGAAACACACATCATTCCTTATTTTTCATATAGCACAATTCCATACCATTTCCACACAGCTTGCATGATGTTGGAAAGGGAAACAGAAACCAAGAAATCTTTTCAAAAATCTTCACACCACAAAGAACTCCTCAGAAATCTAATTCATGCTGAACGAGCGCAACCCAGATTTTTTTGAACTCTTTGAGAATGATCCCGTGATACTTCCTTGAATTCAAGGACAAGTAGCACATGAGCAGCTCCTCCAGCTCCTTGGGCCTTCTCAGATCATTCTCCATCACCATTTCCGCCATTGATTCCCTGAAATCCTTCTCTGGATCAGCCGATGACTTCACCACCACCAAGCTCTCTGCTAGAAATGTCTCCCTCTGCTTCCTTGCCCTGACCCTGGGGGACCTCGGTTCCACCTGCTCAATTTCTTTCTCACCGTGATCCTCGACCGGCTTTGTCAAAATTGGAGGAAGCTTGAGATCGAGCAGTTCTTCCGATCCCTCGAATTTCCCTGACTTGTCGCGGACCGAAGGGGTCGTAGTTGGACTGGTGACCTTCCTAGGGGTGTTTGGCGAGGACTTCCTCGGGGAGCCAACGGGGAAGTAAGTGTCTGAGGCCTTGTGGTTGATGGGTGAGTGAGGGACTAATCTTTCTGTTCTTTCTCTGGTGGAGATGTAGCTGGAAGCTCTCCTGGGAAGTGGCAACGGCGATGGCAATGGTGGTGATGATTGAAATTGACACCTCCTCAGTTTCATGGCGTTTTGGATGGTGTGGCTTCGGTTGGATTTGGGTGCATCCTTGAGCTTGTAGAACCAGAAGCTTGGCATCATGTCGCTTACTCTGAACCTATGATTACCCATCTGAAATCTCAACTTGACGAGCAATCGCAGAAGAATAAGCAATCTGCAGCTTTGGAAGGAGTCACTTGATCAAGAAGATGAAGTGCGGTGGCTCATGAGTGGTGTGAAGTGGAAAGATCAGTAGGCAATTTGTTTATCTCCCATAGGAACTTTTTTGCTGGTTGTTGCATGAAAAAGGCTTACTGTGTGGAGATTAGTGGGAGACAGAGAAAGAGAAGACAGAGATTGCTAGGAGGAAGAAAAGATTGCTGTTGTGCCTAAAGATACGATTTGTAGGGACGGACTTGGAGAAAATCTTTCTGTCAAGGGAAGAGATGGTAAGAAAACAAAACAAAAGCTGCTTTTTGAAGAAACATAAGTTTTTTTTTGTTACCGTTGAATTATTTTTTGGGTAAATTTGTTTTAACTCCCCACTTCCAAACTTGTATTTGCATGCAATCCCTACCTAAATTTTTATTTGTATGCAGTCCCTGATGGGATTGACAAGGCAGCTTTGTGAGTATAAAAGTTGAAAAGTTGAGTATAAAAGTTAGAAAATTGAGTATATAAGGTTCCATCTACCACATCAAAAAACTGCATACTCAATTTTCACTCTTTTATACTCACTTTTCATTCTTTTATATTCATTCTTCACTGATGTATACTCAATTTTCACTCTTTCATACTCAATCCATTAGGGAGTTAACACAAACAAAAACACAAATGGGGACTGAATGTAAAGTTTGACTCCCTATTAGGGATTTAAAGCAACGTTACCGTTATTTTATTTTTTTTTTGGGGTTAATCATTTTCAATATTAAGGTTAGCACCAAAGAGATTATTCATATGCATCGATATCAAATTTTATTAGTTTACAAGAACGATAAAATTGATAGTACATAATTTTGAAGCTGAAAATTAGGACTAATTTTTAACGAGTATAAAAATATCTTGTTAGGTGTCTAATTTTTTCTTATGAAGCACCATTGTCCGTTGATATATTAGAGTAAAATATATATCTCCTATAATTTATCACTTCCAGAATACAAAGTTGCCATGGAGACTGACTTTATTTATGTTTTTTTTACTACAATCTGATTTGACTCTGGAGAAGTAATAATTCTGCACCTAATTTAACAGACACCCTGCTGATATCTTTAAAAGGAGTTTTACCCGTAAAACAGAGTTCTAATTAAGATCATCTATCCATTTCTGCTCGAGCTTCATTAAAGAAGCATTAGGGTTGTCATTCAGGAAGGGAAGAGATTAGTGCGCGAGGCGGCCTTTATAGGCAGCTTTACAGGCATGCGTGGGGTTCTAGAGCTCTGCGTCTCTTGGCCTTGCAAATGCAGTTTCCATGGAGTGCAGTGCAGCTTTTGGAGTTGGTCACAGCAGTTGCAGAAGAGGACGAGGAAGATTAAACCCACTTTGCTTGCTTGCAGGGAGGCATGCAGATCATGCAGTCAAAAAAGGTGACAAAAGAAAGAGGAGACGTCCATTTCAAAAGCCTCCAGCGTTGCAAATTGCAGTTAATTGATATCTAAGTCTAAGATCCGATCAACACTTTTTTAAAAAAGTGAAGTTGCTTTTGTTCCTCCTGCCAGGCTCTTGACTCTTTTGTATGAGGATTTGTTTTCCACCATGTTTGGTTTCTTAAGAAAACAAAGATACGTTGAAAGGAAGCCTTATTTACACACAGACTAGAGGAGGGAAGGGGAGTAGAGGGTAAGAGGTGAGAATGAAGATTTCATTAAAAAAAAAAAGACGTAAAAAGTATATATATATTTTTGAATAATAAAAACATTTTAAAAAATATTCAGAAAACAAAATAAAGTGATTCAGAAAACATTTTGATTGTTATTTCTAAAGTCTTCGCCAATTCTTCTCTTTTCAGTCCTCTATAATGGAATGGTAGTGAACGTGTTGGGTTGTCCACCAAATGCGAGGTTCTCTTTGACTTCGAAAATTTGATCTACTTTTTTTCTCTTTGGCCAAGTCATCGGGATAAACATCATTTTCAGCCAAACAAAAAACAGAGGAAATATAATTATTTTGCTTCTTCTTCGAATAGAATGGAATTTTGAAACTTAAACTTCTAGATCATCTATCACGAGCGCTTTTCATTTACCTGATGACCGATAAAAATTTTTATATAATCGATCATCCGAAATTAAAAAAATCTCGTTAATCATTCTTTCATTTACTTTCGACGTTTTTTAAGTTTCGTTTCATGATATTTATTATTATTTTTTAACATTATTAACTTTGGAAAAAAAGATGATTCATCTTTTTTTTTTAGTTTCCAAATTCGTCCATTAAAAAGTGATGGTTTCTTCTTGCTTTTACACGATTTGAAATCTCCAAGTTATAGGGACCAATTTGCAAGTCTGAGAACCGTATGAACTAATAGGGCTTTTCTGTTAATAATTTGGACGTTTTGGTAATTCTGACCACACGATGTCACAAATACAGTGGAATATACAATAAATAAATAAATAAATATGGCAACGAAAGCCCTGCAGTAGCCGCTATCGTTGGCCCCCCTTCACCTTCTCGGCTCCTCGCGAAGCCCATGGAGTGTAGCATCCGGAGCTCGTCTCTGGTGCCACCGAGACCGTTGTCTGGCCATGGAGTTCCCTCGATTCCGTCGAGGTTTCGACTGCCGGTTGATGCTTCTATCCCTGCTTTTTTTGTTTGGTGTTCTCTTGTTTCCCTTGATTTGTGCGTTTATCCCTGATTTTTCGTTAATTTTTGTAGAGATCGAAGGCCTCAATCAAACGGAGCAGTGTTGTTTTCTGCCAAGCGACGGGATCTTTGGACAAGGGTTTTGGAAATGGGATCCCGAGACTCCCTGGCCAGGTTTTTGTGGAGGAGGTGATTTCAATCTGATTCATGAGTTATTATCCATGGGTTAATGTGATTTAGTTGTCTTCACCGTCCCATCTCTGATATGCTAATGAATTATGGAAAAAAAAACACTTGAATTTAAACGTTTTGTTTTGTGTTGTGTGATTGTCGCGGCAGGAATTTAAGCTATTAGGGTTCAATTTCTAATCCTCAGTAGGGAGTAAACGATGGTCAATTTTTTTTTAATTTAATAAATTTGTGGTAGTTAAAAAGCAAAATCGAGGAATTTAGCAATAGTTTAATGTACAAGTGATGATATCTCTTATGTGGCTAATCTTAGTTCTTCCTTGTGCAGCCGTACCTCATTGAAATCTTATGTTTCCTTCTTGGATAGATGCCTAAACACATCTGATAACTAAAATATCTAAATTACCACCAAACAATGAATTTTAAATAAAAACATTAATTGCAAAGGTAAAGATGAGATTGTTCCTTCCATGGATCCTTGTGTGTGGTCTTAAATATAATCAGACTTAGTGATGCTTATGATGTTTATGCAACCATGTTTTGAAGAAAATATTGTTGTAGAAATGACATTGAGATTGTTGCTTTCGTTGGTCCTTGATGTGATTTTTGAAAGTGAGGGACTTGTTTGGGTGTTTGCTCTTCTGCTTTTTTTTTTCCTAAAGCGTGTACGGCTTGGCCCCACTCCCCATACACATGGTAAATCAGGGAAGCGCGGCTGGTTCTGGAGTTGGCTGTCACGCGCATGGGAAGTTTGATGGTGGGCATATGCCCAACGGGAATCAAACCATTGCTTCGTGGATTCACCGCCAAACCTTTACTAACTGTGTTGTGCCCCTGGGGACAGTGTTTGCTCTTCTGCTATACCATCATGCATAGGTCATTTGTCTCTATTGTTATCATTATTAAGCTATGTTTGTCCTAACCTTTTGAGGTTGGCTATATTCTGTCCATCCATTGAGCTTTATGTTATAGCAGACCCCGCCTAGTGGGATAAAACTTTGTTGTTGATGTTGTTGTGTCTGTATTTTGATTAACTTAGAAATTCAATTCTAATTAAGATAGTGTCATTTTGATGCTAAGCTCACTCTATTTGAATTTCCGACTCCAATTTCTAATATACAGAACTGTTATCATTTCATTTTGCTGTCAAGATTTTGTATTTGTTTGGTGAATTCATCTGTGAAATATGTTGTCACATTTTGTTTGCCAGTGTTTACTTATTTCGGAAACCAAGTTCATGAATGCATCATACTGTTTTCAGGCAATTGGTGCTGAATATGGAGAAGGTTTTGAAACATTCAGAATGGATGGACCACTGAAGGTCGATGTGGTATGAATTATAATCTGTTTGTTTAGGCACATTATTGTGAAATATATTGATCCTAGCTTACAAGAATTGTAATGTCAATGTTTCTAGGATTACCTAAATGATAGACTTCAAGAGTGTTTTCTCCAACGAGTAAGACATTCTATGAAGCCAGATGAAGCTTTTGGTCTTATCTTCTCATGGGACAATGTCATGGTAATAATTGAAGATTTTTGGCATCAATGTAGTTGGTCATGCTTCTTTAAGTCTAACAATCTATTAAGTGATCACAATATTTGCCAATTGCCAATGTGCATTTTGTTGTTTCAAAGACTATCTACCTTGTGGAGGAGACAATTTGTTCTTCATGATTCACCTTTGAAATCTAGGTACAAGTGCATAGACAATAAATGTGAGCTATTGAACTAGAATAATCTCTGAAAGTTGGAAACTTAGCTGGCATAAAAATTCATCAAAATGAATAAGACATTGCTGCTAGAATAGTAGTTAGATGAAGAATCTTTTGATGATTAACTTTTGAAGTTCTTCAATCCTCAATATGCCCAGATTTTGAACTGGATATAGCTTTAGTTAGTGATTAGGACTTTACAACGACATCTTTGTCATGCAAAGTTGCTTCAGGCTTGTAATAGATAACTGGAAAGTATATATGCAAGAAACTGTTATATGTTTTAGATCACTTGTCAAGTGGGTTGTAGCTCTTCATTTGCTCTTCTTCGATCTGTTCTCTGTATTGTATGTCATGAATGGGACCTTGTTTTTGTTCAGGTGGACACACGGTCTTTGAAATTAAATGTTTGGAAACAGCTTGCTTCAGAAGAGGGTATGTTACAAAAAGTTTATTTCATTATGTTTTGGCTTTTCCATGAATGTGCCCTTGAAGTTAATGTTTCCCACCACTTCTATAATGCTAACCCTGCATACTCAGATACTCCCTTCCGTGTCAAACTTCATATCTGGAATTTCCTTCTTTTTTATATTATTTTGGCAATTGATCTTCAATGTCTGCTATTAGTTCCTCTAAATTATTGAACTGACCTATGAGAGGTATCAAGCTACATGTTAATTAAAGTTATCATTCTAGTCTATTGTTTCGGAAGAAATCAAACCGTCGAACCGGCGGTTCCGAACCGTCGAACCATCGGTTCCGAACCGTGGTCAGGTCTACTTGCTGGCCTCTAAGGAGACTCAGCATGGTTACCATCTCCGGGAGCGCGTTTGGTCCGAGAAGAACCAGGCCCTCTCCGAGGACCTGCAGAAGTTGTCCCAGGAGCGGGAGCAACTCCAGACCCAGACGAAAGAGTTGTCTGGCAGCGTCCAACTCCTGGAGTCCTCAAAGAAGGCTCTGGAGGATCAGAATAAAGAACAGGAGTGTCAGCTAGCTCTTAAAGAATATGATATAGAGCTAGCGGCGGCCTATGCTTCCTACCTCCAGGAGGACGTCACTCGAGCCCAATCCAAGTCTTCGGCCACCTCCCAGAAACTCCAAGAAACACTGGGGGCTCATGATCGCCTGTCCTGGGAGGTGGCAGAGTTGAAAGCTGTCCAGAAGGAGGTTGAGGTTGAGCTACAGAAGCAAAAGATTGACCAAGCAGCCCAACTGTCCAAAGTCGACGCAGAGTTCAAGGCCAAATTTCTGCAGTCTAACGAGTTCGGCGACCTTTTGGCCGGGCAGGTATTGAAGCGCCTAAAACAGGGCTTCAATGGTGCCATCAGTCAATTGAAGAAGACCCAACTGCTGAAACCAGACGCAGATCTGAGTGCCTTGAACGTCGGCCAGGTTTGGGATGAGCTCTCGCCTGAAGAGCAGGAAATATAAGGCTCTCCCCAGACCTGGGCCTCGCTATTCCTTTGTCTTTTATTCTCAGTAACTTTTTCATTCTTCCTTATGCGCTAGACATGTAATTACCCTGAGTATAATGAAAAACCTTTTTTAGCTCATTGTCTTGAGTTCCTTTTCTTCTTTTCTCCTTGTGTATTATATGTCCTTGCCATGAGGAGCAAGGAAATTGAAGGGTTGGTGTTTTTCCTCAACTCAAAGAGCAAGGGCGTTGACAAGCAGCATTTCAGCTCAAGGAGCAAGGTGCCCCAAGGGAGGCCCCAGGCGAAGCCGAGCAGGCCGGGAGGACCCAGCCAAGACTAGCGCCGACCCCGCAGGAGGAGCTATAGTAGATATACTTTCTTAACCTTTGCTTTGTTGTCTGAGAGTGTAACTACCAAATGTACCCCGGAACTATCAATGGAATACAGAATACTGTGTTCCTTTCCTTTGGGTATTTAGAGTCTTTCATCTCTATCTCCTTATGTCTTCAGGACCAGGCCTACTCACCTCGGGCATCCGCAGCACCGCGAGGTAGTTGGGTTTAGACAGCTCTTGGTCGGGCATCCGCAGCACCCAGACCAAGCCTACTCACCTCGGGCATCCGCAGTACCGTGAGGCAGTAGGACTTTGACAGCTCTTGGTCGGGCATCCGCAGCACCCGGACCAAGTCTACTAACCTCAGGCATCCGCAGCACCGCGAGGTAGTAGGGTTTTACAGCTCTTGGTCGGGCATCCGCAGCACCCGGACCAACCCTACTCACCTTGGGCATCCGCAGCAGCACCACAAGGTAGTAGGGTTTTACAGTTCTTGATCGGGCATCCGCAGCACCTGGACCAAGCCTACTCACCTCGGTCATCCGCAGCACCACGAGGTAGTAGGGTTTTATAGCTTTTGGTCGGGCATCCGCAGCACTCGGACCAAGCCTACTCACCTCGGGCATTCGCAGCACCACGAGGTAGTAGGGTTTTACAGCTCTTGGTCGGGCATCCGCAGCACCCGGACCAAGCCTACTCATCACGGGCATCCGCAGCACCACGAGGTAGTAGGGTTTTACAGCTCTTGGTCGGGCATCCGCAGCACCCGAACCAAGCCTACTCACCTCGGGCATCCGCAGCACCACGAGGTAGTAGGGTTTTACAGCTCTTGGTCGGGCATCCGTAGCACCCGGACCAAGCCTACTCACCTCGGGCATCTGCAGTACCACGAGGTAGTAGGGTTTTACAGTTCTTGGTCGGGCATCCGCAGCACTCGGACTAAGCCTACTCACCTCGGGCATCCGCAGCACCACGAGGTAGTAGGGTTTTACAGCTCTTGGTCGGGCATCCGCAGCACCCGGACCAAGCCTACTCACCTTGAGCATCCGCAGCACCACAGGGTAGTAGGGTTTTACAGCTCTTGGTTGGGCATCCGCAGCACCCAGACCAAGTCCACTCACCTCGGGCATCCGCAGCACCACGAGGTAATAGGGTTTTAGTCAGGCAAGTATTCAGTGTTTTTCGAGTAATATTTCATTTGCTCCTTTATTTATTGAACTGCAAGGCAGTACCAACAGAAATACAAAAGTTATGCAAACAACTCAACATCTCACCGAGTGCGATAAGGGCGGAGATGATTGGCGTGGCATGGCCTCTCCAACCCCTTGCCTTTATCATCTTCCAGATAGTAGTTGCCCCCCTATAAGCTTTTTGGTGATGATGTACGGTCCGTCCCACTGAGGCTCTAGCTTCCCTGGGTCACCGACTGGTTTGATCCTCTTCCAAACCTTGTGTCCGATTTCAAAGCTGCGGGCAATTACCCGACGATTGTAGGCTTGTTGCATCCGTCAGCGATACGCTTCCAGCCGAGCTGCTGCATTATCCGGCACCTCTGAAACGAGATCCAGGCCGATCAGCCGCTCTTGATTATTGTCCTCCTTGTTATAGTGCTGCCGTCAGACAGACTCTTCCCCTACCTCCACCGGGATCACAGCCTTCGCTCCATACACCAGCTGAAAAGGGCTTTGGCCTATCCTTCTTGTGGAGTGGTACGATAGGACCAAAAGATGCTGGGGAGTTCGTCGACCCAGCTGTCTTCGACGTGATCTAGTTTTATCTTGAGTCCCCTGATGATTCTTGTCCATTGCCCTGTAGGTACGCCACTAATGTGAAGACTTGGCGAATGCCTAACCCCTCACACTATTCTTTGAGCTTGCGCCCGACAAACTACCTTCCATTGTCCGACACCTGCTTATGGGGGATGTCGTATCTGCAGACAATATCCCTCCATAGGATTTTCATCATCACGACCTCCGTGATGTGTGCCAGAGGCTTAGCTTCCACTCATTTGGAAAAATAGTCCACGAGGACCAGCAGGAACTTCTGTTGTGGCCCGATTGGAAAGGGGCCTACGATGTTCATTCCCCACTGATCGAAAGGGCAAGACACTGTAGAGACTCGCAAGGGCTCGGTCGGCCGATGAGGCACGTGCTGATGTCTCTGGCAGGCTTCACATCCGGCCACGAACTTGGGAGTGTCGGTTTGGAGAGTGGGCCAAAAGTACCCTGCCAGAATAATTTTTCTAGACAGTAATCTTCCCCCAATGTGGCTCCCGCAGATGCCTTCATGTACTTCCCGCATCACGTAGTCGGCTTCTTCTAGTCCGACACATTTGAGGAGTGGTCAAGCAAAGACCCTCCTGTATAGTTGATCTCCGACCAGTGTGAATCTGGCAGCCCGGTGGCGGAATAGTCGGCTTCCTTGGTCCATGCTTGGAGTGTTCCCCCTGCGTAGGAACTCCACATATGGATCTCTCCAATCGGCTACAATGTCGCCCTCCGCCTCCTCTCCAATCTGTGTTACCGTCTCCTCCGGGGTACTAGGTTCATCCAGCTGCTAGGTCGAAATG
Source organism: Boesenbergia rotunda (assembly GCA_024364735.1). Taxonomy (NCBI): domain Eukaryota; kingdom Viridiplantae; phylum Streptophyta; class Magnoliopsida; order Zingiberales; family Zingiberaceae; genus Boesenbergia; species Boesenbergia rotunda. Next base: position 181,439 of record JAGFNQ010003063.1, on the reverse strand, counting down.
GAGCTAGCCAGTCTAGCTAGTTCATCGACCTTGACATTGTCTGCCCTGGAGATCTTCTGCAAGGTAATCTCCGTGAAGGAGGCTTTCAACTGCTCGTAGAGGGCTACATACTTCTGCAGGCGCTCACACCTGACTTCGAAGTCGTCTTTTATTTGCTGTGCCACGAGTTGGGAGTACGAGTGACTATGATCCGAGTAGCCCCCATATGCTTGGCTGCTTACAGGGCCGCTAGGATCGCCTCGTACTCAGCTTCATTGTTGGTGGCTTTGAAGTGGAGCCGGATGGATAAATGTAACGTTTCCCCCCGGGGGGAGATCATTAACACCCCGACTCCGCTGTGCCAGCTGTTGGAAGACCCGTCTACATAGATCTTCCAGACTCCTTCGGCCTCGGGCTCTGGGATAGTCTCCAGCATGAAGTCTGAGAGAACTTGTGCCTTGATAACGGTACGAGGCTGATACTCAATACCGTATTCGCTTAACTCTGTTGTTCATTTGATCAGCCGGCCTGAAGGTTCGGGATTGGTCAGGACCCGTGCGAGCGGGCTGTTGGTGAGAACCACGATAGCATGTGCTAAGAAGTATGGTCTTAACCTCCGAGCCATTAAGACCAGAGTATAGGTCAGCTTCTCCATCGTAGTGTATCGCGTCTCGGCATCCTTCAAGAGATGTCTGAAGAAGTATATGGGGTATTGCACCATACCTTCTTCTCGGACGAGTGCTGAGCCTACCGCTTGTTCTGCTGTAGATAGGTAGACAAATAAGGTCTCCCATTCCAGCGGCTTGTAGAGGATGGGGAGCTCGGCGAGATAGGCCTTTAGGTCAACGAGTGCCTTCTCATACTGGTCATCCCAATCGAACTTGACTGCTTTTCTCAGAATCATGAAGAATGGCAGGGTCCTATCTGCAGACCTGGAGATGAACCTGGATAGAGCCGTGATTCTAGGGGTAAGCAAAAATTCGGAAAACCCGAATTAACCGAACCAAACCGATCGAATTTTGAAATTCTGTTCGGTTAATTCGGTTTTTGGTTAATTCGGTTCGGTTTTGAATTTTGTAATTCGGTTAAACCGAATAAACCGAATAAGAATATTAATTTAATTATTTTTTATTTAAAAATATAATTAAGTAAAATAAAATCTTGTTTTTTTATTAAAATCGAATAAAATTTTATAATTTCGGTTAAATCGGTTTATTCAGTTAAAAACCGAATTAATCGATATTTTATCGGTTCGGTTTTCTTGGTTTTTATCAAGAAATTCGGTCGGTTCGGTTATTTTGGAAAATATCGGTTTATTCGGTTTTCTGTCTATTCGGTTCGGTTTTAACCAAATACTCATCCCTACGTGATTCTAGCATTCAGTCGTTGCACTTCGTTGAAGTTACAAGGGGATGACATATCCAGAATAACCTTTACTTTTTCTAAATTAGCCTCGATCCTCGTTTCTGTCACCATGTATCCCAAGAAACGACCGCTCTTCACCTCGAACAAGCACTTAGCAGGATTCAACTTCAGCTTGTTGGCCCTCAGGGTGGCGAACGTCTCTTCTAAGTCGGCTATCATGTCCTTTCCCTTGTCAGTCTTGACCAGGATATCGTCTATGTACACTTCGATGTTTCTCCCGATCTGATGCCTGAAGACCTTGTCCATCATCCGCTGATAAGTTGTCCCAGCGTTGCGCAATTCAAAAGGCATGACATTATAGCAGTACGTGCCATCGGCTGTCACAAAGCTGACTTTCTCCTGGTCTTCGGGAGCGAGAGGAACTTGATGGTAGCCTTGATAAGCATCCAACATCAAAATGAAATCACAATCGGCCGTAGAGTCTACTAACCGGTCTATTCGAGGCAAAGGGTAGCAATCCTTAGGACAAACTTTATTCAAATCACGAAAATCAATACAGACTCATCATTTACCCCTGACTTAGGGACAAGGACTACATTAGCTAACCAGACCGGGAATTGAACTTCTCTTATGTGCTCGGCCCTTAGCAACTTGTTGACTTCATCTCTGATAGCCTTGTCCTGTTCTGGTGCAAAATGTCTTCGCCTCTGCTTCACCGGTTGGGCTCCAGGGATGACATGCAGGTGATGCATGGCTAGAGCCGGGGGGACCCCTTTGATTTCTTCGGCGGCCCAGGCGAAGACATCTCGATGGCAGCGCAGGCAGTCTATAAGGCGGCTTCTCAGCTCTGGTGCAAGGTCGACACTTTACACCATCGCTGGGTTGCTCCTGATAGGGTACACTCGGCACTTTACACCATCGGTGTACTGGTGCAGGAGTATCGTGTTCTCGAACTAGCAAACATGATCTTCAGGATCTTCCTTTCCATCGTAGACGGCGATCACAGGCCCGCGGAACTACTTCGGCATAGGATCTTCTACAATTTCCAATGAGAAAGGGGTGGAGGGTACCTTTGAGGAGGCCTTAGGTTCTTCCCTCCTCCCTGGTCCGTCCTCCTGTCTTAGCGCGCTGGAGGCTACTGAGTTGACCTTCTCCACATCTCCTAGAGAATCCCGCGGGTGGACCGGGATTGCTTCGGCGTGTCTCACCGGTGGTGAGACAGATCTCCATTGTTGGGGGTGCGAGATGGAGATTCTGGAGATCTCCTCTTGCACAAAAGTGACTCGCCGTGAGGCGGCCTGCTCGATTTGGTGTTGTTCGAGAGCCCCTATAACAGCGTTGGCTACCAAGCGATCTAATTCCTCTTTCGTCAAAACGATGGATTGTCCCGCCGGCTCTGCCATCGGTGCTTCTTCTGGTGCTTTAATAGAGTTTCCCACCGACGACTCCAAACTTGTTCCGGATGGAATCGACGTCGACGGCCAGTCACCAGGGTTCAGCCCACGAGGATGATGACGAGAGAGGAAGAGTTTCCATCCTGTGAGATTAACACGAGTGTTAAGGGAACACGCCGGAGGTTGTCCGGCGGAGCCCATTCCGACGCTCAAGTCACTACCTGAATCTCTTAGATGGAAGAAAGTAAGGACAAAAGTACGAGTCAGAATGTGCGTAACCCCTTTACCTGGGGGTTGAAGTACTTTTTATACCTGAGGTGGTAGTCACACGTGCCTCTACGTTCTTCTCCACGTCCCCTCAATCGTCGGTTACTGGATAATCTTTGTAACGGTCTTCGCAGCCATTAAATCCAAGCCGTTGCGCCAATTAAGGTTTTAATGGCCGCGTAGTATGGGTCATGATTATCCAGTAATAATGGGTGATGATTATTCACAGATTCGAAGAAAGGGGACAGTTGCCTGAGGTCGTGATCTCGGGGTCCTTTGGCCTGGGCGAGGTCCCAGGCGTTCATCTTCTCCAGTTGATCTCGGGGACCTGGCCTCAAGAGGTGCTCTCGGGCGAGTGTCTTCGTGGATCGATCTCAAGAGTATGTCTATCCGAGGTGGTCTCAGGAATCTCCCTTCTCGAGGGGGTATTGGGAGTCAAGGTAAGAGAGTCGTCCAGACTCGGTAGATCTTGCCACATAGCTTCTTCAGTTCACGTGTCAGCCACGGGGTGTTCAACCCCATCATCTATGAAGAACACCTGGGTTGTGTGATACAATATTGCTTTAGATAAGCCATTCTTCCACCTTATGAGATGAAAAACTCCCAGATTGCTACACGTGAGAGTATCTTGCTTATAAGAGTAATTACTCTTTATTCCCAAGAGATTGGACAGTACATTTCCACAGTAAATCAAAATTTTTCTTGGTTTTTCATGTTTGCATTTGAGTAAAACTTAAAACTTATGGGAAAACTTATGTGATAGTTGTCTCCTTATACCATGCTCAAAATAGGAAAAGAACTTTCAGCGGATATGCATATACGCAAGCTCGTTCTTCATGCAGCTGCTGATCATGTACTGAGAAAGGTAAAGATCTATGCTTGGATTACTGTGTTTCAGCTATTATGGAATCATAATTGTATTTCCTATTCTGTTATGTCTTCCTAAATAAATTAAATAACTGCATCACTGCATATAAAATTGTCGCACTCAAAGTTGTTTGCCATTTTCAATTCACTTTATAGATTCTCTCTTAGGATGCTGGAGGACTGTTTTTGGACAAATATCTCTAGTGTATACATCTTCTAAATAACTTATTCTCCATTTAAGCTGAGCACAAAATTTGTGCACATTCTGCTGGAGCATTCTCCAGGGTTTATCTCTAAGACAAACCACTTAAAACATATAAACCAATAGATTAGCATACAATTTTTGCTTCACTTGATATAATCAAGATGATGATCAGTAGATCTGATTGATGTTCCGAAGGTGATAGAGACCTAGTCTTTGAAAAAATGGCTCATCCCAGTCCAATATACATTGTTTGTCGGCACTATTTTGTGAATTAAGAAGTAATTTTTTTTAGTGAAATTAAAGCTTAATTTAATGTCACTAGCTATGTTTGGTTAAAAATAATGTAATCAAGCTTGTAATAGGAATGTAATCCAGATTATATGTTGTTGGCCTTGTAATCCAGATTACAAAACTTTCTTAACTTTTTGTAACTCAGATTGGATTATATTACAGTTTTAAAATTATACCAAATAAAGTAATCAATCTTTTAATGTAATCTTGATTACATTACAAGGCAGATTACCCCTTACCAAACATAGCCTAAGTTTTTTTTTTCTTTTTTTTCACCAAACATAGCCTAAGTTTCTACTTTGTCACATATGGCCAAATGGTCCTTGGGTTAAGGATCACATTCACTGTGGCTATGGAATTATCATATTAGATTTCAAAATTTTCTTTTGGCTTTTAGTACAAACGTTGACAAATTGCACAAACATAGCTACAAATAATGCAATTATATCTTGCTAGTTGGTCTAAGTACATGTAAATATCTGATTTCCAATTGAAGTGATTAAGGTTTAGATATTCCATGTAAACCTCTTGAAACAGCCTTTATTCCCTCATTTTTTTTCCTTCGTCCATAATTGAATTGGCTGTAATCTTCTAGGCATCAAAAAATAAATGTTGGATTTTCTTTGCAGGTTTTATGCTGGGCAGAAGAAGAAAGCGAATTGGAAAGACTGAAGTCGCGGTTGCTAAAGTTATATTATGAGAACCTTCTGAAGGTTGTTTCTCGATGTTACATGGATAATCATCCAAATCACTTCTATATAAACTATTTAACAACTTTGTATTTTTGCAGTTAGATAAACCAATTGCTGGATTAAAAGTGTGGCTAGATGCAATTTATACAGCAGGCATTCCTTGTGCCATCGTATCAAGCCTAGATCGTATGCATATGCACGAATGCTTGCAGAAGATGGGCCTGAAGAAGTATTTCCAGGTGAATGATCATTTTTTTCATTAACCTTCTCCATGCTTTGTTAATGCAGCAGCTTTTTCCAGGTGACTCATGATTGCATATTTTTATATCTAGGCTTTTGTCACTTTAGAGGATGGGATGGAATCCATTGCTCATCGATTTCTCTCAGCTGCCCTGAAGGTAAGAATTTGGTTAGGCCTGAGTCCATCACCTTTTATTTTGTTTAATTTTCTTATGCTACCTCAATCTTATTTAGGCTGTGAGAGAATCTGCAGTAAACTGAAACAATAGTCAGAGATTCTGTATGCAAATTTCTGTAAATATTAAGTTGCTCGGTGTTATTAATTTTCTTTGGCAGATGGACAGGAAGCCCTCCAAGTGTGTAGTATTCGAGGATGATCCAAGAGGCATTACTGCTGCTCATAACTGCACAATGATGGCTGTAGGTCTGATTGGTGCTCATCCTGCGTAAGTTTCTTTACATAATGCTTAAAGTTGGATCTATCTTACAGAACTTGGAAATACTACCATCAATCTTGGATCTAAATAACTATTCCTCATCTAAGTTGCTTATACCTATGTTGGACTTGCACTTGGCAAAATTGTTTAAAGTCAGATTCATCTTCCAGCACCTGGAAATACTGCTGCTATCATCATAAATCTAAATAGCTATTCCTTATCTAAGTTGATTATTCCTATGTTGGACTGGCACTTACAAATTGATTGCATGCTGTGTTGATAAAGCATTACTTATCAGCATATAACTTCAGTTTGTTTAAGCCAAATGTCTATAGAGGTTCAAAAATTCTAGTTTAGGTTGGTGTAGGCATCTGTCAAACCTGGATGTAGAGGTTTCTTCATTGTGAAAAGGTGTTGAATCTGGTTTGTCAATGTTCCTTGCATTTGAATTGTTAAATTTGATTTGTGTCCACCGATTCTGCTGTCACCAGCAGCAATCAGAATCAGGATCCTTGCTATGCTACTATGTTAAGTTCTTAGTGTGTGTACACATTCAGAAATCATGACACCAATTCTTGGAACAGTCTATCACATTTGCGAACTGCACCCTAATATTTATGGAAAAGTTGGGTGGCTACTTATCTGTCCTTAGTTGAAAAGTTCCTCACTGTTCGATGTCTCATTGTATTATCTGGGCAAACGTCTTATGTTGGTCGACAGAATTTTGACATATTGACCGAGATCTGACAATTCATAGTAGTATTTACTTATGTATGGCTCTGTCTCATACAAACAACTCTTAATACGTTCCAGAAATTGTTCGAATCTCTCATACTGATCATGTTTGTTGTCGGGGCTATCGATTTCATGTTTCTTTTGCTTTAGATTGTTGTTGTTTTCATATAGCTTTTCATTCCACAGTGGACATTCGTTTTCTCGTACATTTCTTGTCAAAAATGATTGGATCTTTGTGATTCACTGTAGGTACGAGTTGGATCAGGCTGATCTGGCTGTTGCTAGTTACAGCGAACTCTCTGTGATCAACCTTAGAAGATTATTTGCTCACAAAGGATCACACTTCATGGACTTGCAGAAGCAGATCATAGATAAGTCGCCACCTAAAAGAAAGCTCATGACTGACACAATCTACTAGTCTCACTGTTTTTCTCTTCTTTTTAGTTCATATAAACAGGTTACGCCCCGTACATATATCACCTTCTTTGATTCGCCAATCACAGGTTATGCCCTGTGACTGGAGTTTTTGCCGTTTTGCAATTTAAAAACAAATTAAAATGTAATCCATTTTGCTTTGCATTTTTATGTCTCTTTTTTATATTTCTTCATATCCTTAAAGCTTCCACACTTCATTTTTAGATAATACATTATGGAAGGAAGCTACCCTAATTAATTTTTCTGCAAGTAGTCCTTATCTTCCCTTTGCCACATATGGGAGGATTAATGCTGCCCATCTTTACCATTGACCAAGTAAAATCCCAGAAGAATATGGCAGAATTTGTGGCATATGAACTAACTCGAGACTTGACTAAACTCACCCATTGAAGTAGAGTTGTTGGTTTGAGTTGAGAGCCATCTCATGTTCTTAGAATCCAGGTATATTGGCTTTGGGCTCAAACTAATTGCCAATGCGGACAACATACCTCCTAATTCTCCTATTGGGTAAATTTGGAAGCATAAACGATTCTTAGTAAGAAAATATCTCATAATACATTGTAACTTCTAAATAACGATTCATAGTACGAAAATAACTTCTAAATAACGATTCATTGTAACTTCTAAATATTACACAATAAGGTGTGGGCTCAGATTATTTCAACCGTATTTTCTTCCGTTAAATTTTTTTTATCAACATTAAGTCAATCGGACTGAAGTAAACCATAATCTAATTGAAATAGATTTTTAATCTACCATCTAGTTAATCGGGTACAGATAATTTGATTTCATATAAAATATTATTATATCCATATAAATATTTTAATTTTTTTTTGTATAATCTCTTTAAAAAATAGTGAAAGGAATTTTTTTTTCTTTATAGAGAAAGATATATAGACGATATTAAAATAAAATAAAATAGCTTACAATCAATAATTAAAAAAAAAATGAATACGACCTTGTAAATGACAAGTGAAGATGGAAGGGAATCGCAGGTAAAAAGGGTCTGTGATTATCAAGGAGAGTAAAAAAAAAAAAAAGTCTCTCATAATTGGGAAAAAACTAGTGAAGGAGAGATTGCAGCTGACCATAAAGGATAAAGGGGGACTTATGAAGTATGAAAGAAGGATCGTATGACAATGGCGAGCTCATAAATAAATATCTTTAAAATAAATAATATAACAACGGAATATAAAATGTGTGGGCATTTGATCTAGTGGTATGCTTAATTTCCACTTAGGGACGAAGAGGTACCGAGTTTAATTCTTGGAATGCCCCATTCAAATTTTGTATTTTTATTTAAAAAAAATCTAAATTTAGCAATGCAAAAAATTAAACAAACCTTTGTAATTGATCCTGGCTGAATTTTTCTGGTGAAACTTCATTTTAAATTCTCGGAATGCCCCATTCAAAATCTTTATTTTAAAAAAATAATCTAAATTTATCAATTAAGCAAACCTTTGTAATTGATCCTAGCTGAATTTTACTAGTTTTTGTCTTGTAATTTTAATTTACTTCAATTTAGTCTCTTATATTATTTTTCTATAATATTTTCTAATTAAAAAATATAAAATGATCAACTTACTCTTTCACTCTATTTCATTCAAATACATTAAAAATAAAATCATCCCTAAGACCCTAACATATCAATATTAAAGTAAAATAGCCTCTAAATTATGAAAAAATATAAAATAGTTCCTATTTTATAAAATTATGATAAATTAAAAAAAAATTTATTTTTAAAATTTACCTAAATATATATACAAATATACAAAAGAATGTCTTTGTTCAATCATACATCAAAGGTAAATCCTAACATATACAAACTAGAATTTTCTTGATTGATTATTAATATAGTTGAAGGACTATTTTCTTATATACCCAATTAGATAAGATCCTACTAAAAATACGTTAAGCTGTGTTTGATTAGGGGTCATGTAATCAAGCTTGTAATGTAATTAGGCTTGGAATATAATTCAGATTACATTATTGGCCTTTTAATCCAGATTACAAAATTTTAATTAGCTTTTATAATTTAGATTATATTATATTATAGTTTTAAAATTATACCAAATAAAGTAATCAATTTTGTAATATAATCCTGATTATATTATAAGACTGATAACCCCTCACACAATGTAGCTTTATCATCTAAATATTTTATTTGCATAAAATGAGTCTTCGATGCATACAAAATCTAGATATATGGAAGACGGTGTCGTATTGTAAAGGGTGAGATTGCTAGTGTCTCTGCGAGAAGCGATAGCATGCAGCACAACTGTGGAGGGCAACAATGAGCAGTGTTGTTGTGGACGACAACAAACCGTGAAGGACGAGGGCATGCGACGCAGCTGTAGGCTATGAAAGGCAATGACGTAAAACACCAGCCACAGAGTTATAGCACATGTTGATCTTGACAACAAGTGAGGATAGAAAATAGAGATATCTTTAGTGTGTGTATAAATTTAAAGTCCCTTTACTTTTTTACTTTTCTCTAGTAAAATATAAAATTCACTCGTAGATTTAAAAAAACTACGGTTTTATACGATGGTGTATCTTGAAAACCTTCATGAAATTTCCATATAGTAAAATTCATTTTGGTCCTTGAGGTTTTTTTAGTTTATTTATTTGTTTATTTAATTAGACAATTGCATAAATGTGTTGGTGCAATCTTCGTTAGATCAGGATTGACCTAGTTTGACTAGGCTCGGGTGAGCATGAGTTTTGATGTATGACAATGATGTTTGAACATCGTGTGAGTCAAGTGGGTCAAGGTTGAATGAAGACTTGACTAGTGAAGTCCAAGTGAATCGGGGAGATCGCACGTTGACATGGGAAAAGTCTTAGTGGGACTAGACACACCTAGTGAGACTAGGTGAAATCCAGGTGAATCGGGGAGATCGCACGCTGGCACAGGAAAAATCCTAATGAGACTAGACAGACCTAGTTGGGAACTAGGTTAAGTCCAAGTGGATCAGGGGGATCACACGTTGGCACGAGAGACCCAAATTGAAGTTAAAAGGGGTTCACACTATATTTTAGAGTCATGCACCATCCCTGCACTATTACATGCCGACGATCAGCGACCCCCTTGTGGTTGAGCCTATCGTCTGGCACATGATCTGCACACACGACCACTCATGAGTTAGTGGATATCGTTGGGTGTGTGTAGTTGCTCTGCGTTGCTCCGCTTGGCCTCTCATGGGTAGTGATTCCAGAGCGTAGTATCAGGCAGGGATCCCTTCTCTTCCCATAGACCAGAGGAGATGAGAACGACGCTCCCCCATATGACTTGGGGTAGAGGGTAGTCCCCCGCCAGCATCCTATCCACTCGGTCACTCAGGAGCAGTGATGGCAGAGTGCGTACAATGTCACAACTCTACCCACTCTGTCGACACATATTGCATGTCTCGGTAGCTTGACTGGTGTCAGGGGTGACTACGACATTGCATCATGAACATATGATGCATTGTGCATTTGATTGTGATTGTTGTATTTGTTTACTGTATATGTTTGACATGCACCTACAGGAGATATTATGTGTTAGGTTTGATGATCCTGCACCTGCTCGTATGATACGAGCATTATATGATTGAGAATAGACTGATTTTCTAGTATGTACATTCATTTGGTACTTACAGTTATGCATATTATGATATTTCTATCAAAACTGTATCTTGTTATTTCTGTACAGCTTATTCAGCTATTTATTATGTCATGCATATCTTCCTCTATACCTGCAGAGTCCACTTAGACTCACCACCCGTCACAATATTTTTGTTTTTAGGTTGATAGGTTGTCAGAAGGAGCCCAGTTGCCAGTCTTAGGTCCCTACGACTCTAGTGACGGGTGCTTCTGCATATTTTTGTTTTCTTTTACAACATACTCTGTGGTTTCTATTCATTTTATGTTGTGGACTTGTATCGTGTGGTATTTGTGTGGTATTTGTATTTTTGAGTCTTCTGTTGGATTTTATGGTTGTTATTTTGCTGCGCACCTGCCCACGGGGCAGCTCAGGTGAGTTTTACCGTTTTATTTGCTGAGATGAATTTTTATCCTCTATTATATCTTGTGCTTTGAGGCCTGAGGTCAACTATTATATTGCATGTATTGTATATATGTCTAAATTGTCCAGGGCAAATGTTGCTCGATTTTATATTGGATCAGCGACTCCTTTGGTCTTGGGGCATGACACAATCGATTGACGCTAAGCTTCTTACGAGAACAGAAGCATGCTGAATCGATTAGGTAATCAATTCAGCATCTTCTTAATCGATTGAGCAATCGATTAAGGATGACCATAATCGATTAGGTAATCGATTATGACTGTATTGCATGAGAGCACAGAAAGGTGCTAAATCGATTCAGCAATCGATTAAGATCTTCTTTATTGATTGACTAATCAATTAAGCTTCAAAAACTAGTTGTTGAAAGGCTAGATGTGGCAATCGATTGGGTAATCGATTAGGGAAATCTTAGGTCACAGGTATATAGGGTTTTCATGTATGTTTGAAGCGCATTCCTTCGTAACTCTTCTCCTCTTTCTTCGCTAATTCTTGAGCTAGTGTTGATGCACTTCAAGAGGCGTTTTCCAAGCAAGAAGAAGAAGAAAGCAAGATAAGCAAAGAGAGCTCATGGTTGTAAATCTTGTAAGATTTATTTTGTATTTGCTTGAGTTTCTTGTTATATCTTCTTGTAAGCTTATATGAGGCTTCTTCGCCTCCACGAAGGAGACTTTCATAGTATATGAGAGTGTGAGGAGAGTGGATCCTTGGATTAGTCACTTTAAGAAGATGAAAACTAAGTAAAATTAAAAGTGTTAGCATTGCTCAAGTTTTCCGTCGTAACAAATCTTCACCGAGCAAAGATTAGAGTTAATCACCCCTTCCCTCTAGCTCGCCTACCGGTCTTAACAAAATGCTCCTCAATTTGGAAGGAAATATTATCGAAAAATGATGTGAAAGATTAAATTGAAGTAAATTAAAATTACAAGAACTATTTTGCAATTGATTCGAAGCATCAAGGATCAAAATAAATATTTTAAGTATTTAAATGAAATATAGTAAACGGGTAAGTTAGTCATTTCATATTTTTTTAATAAAAAATATTATCAAAAAATAATATGAGTGACTAAATTGAAGTAAATTAAAATTATAAAGGCTATTTTGTAATTAGCGTGAAATCTCACGGAAGAAAATGAATTATATCCTATTCTAAGAATAATAAAAACCAGCCCTCATTTTCTTTTTAAAAATAAAGGTCATGATTTTCTGATTATCCTATTCATCTTTAAGAATTGATTCTAATTTATAATTAGCATAAAATACTCATATAATAAATAAAACTTATAGTTTTATTTGTATATATATTTAAATAATTTATGAGGTTGACCGGTGTGTAGTTTCATTTGCTTTAAACTACCATACACTTGTAGACTTAGGAATATTTAACTTTGTCCCCTTAAAAAATTATATATATGAATTATAATATATATTCTAAAAATTAAAGGAGTGCACTTAATTTCAAAAAAAAATAGTTTTGTTTTTCAAAAGGTGCTATAATTTTTTTTAGAATTGTGATTAAATTCAAGGAAAAATTATCCTAAATTCCTTTTATGCAAACTCAACTTCCTCTTCAGCTTCTTCATCAGAAAAAATTTATTTTTACTTTATACATGCAAAGTTTTATGTGCTTCAACTACAAATTTATTGAATTACCCTTAATTTTTTTTAGGTATAAAAAGTCTAAAATAAAGTATAATTCTTCGTAAATTTAGCATCATTTAATTAAAATCTAGTATATTTTCTATCGAATTTAGTACTACCTAATTAATTCATCCTAAGCTAATCAATTAGTATGAACTCCTAATTTATTGGCCAAGCGAAAAAAAAATTGTGCTCAGTTTGATAAAAAATATACTAAATTCTAATTTAAATATACTGAATTTAGAAAGAATTATACTTATTTTTGAACTTTCTGTATTCGAAAAAAGAGTAGTACTCAATTTAATAGAAAATATAGTAGATTCTAATTATATAATACTGAATTTAGAAGAAATTATATCTCATTTTTATCTTTTTGTACTTAAAAATAATGAGGATAATTAGGTAAATCAATATATATTAGGGAGCTGAAGCAAATGAAACTTTACATATAAAGAATGGAAATAAACTTTTTCTACATAGAGACTGAAGATAAAATTTAAGATGTAATTAGGGATTTAAAGATAATTTATAGTAAATTCAATGAATATGATTACTTTTTTATTTTATAAAATTGGATAATTAGATGATATTATGAATAATTTTTTATGAATTAAAATTTAGCATTTTATTTTCATCATTATGAACAATTTTTTTATCATGTTAAATGCTTTATAAATATTATATATTATTTCTTTTATGTTAAACTTATAAAATTAGCTCAAACGTAAAAGAGATTCTTATGACATAAAGTAATCATGCCTACGTTTATAATTTTCAAACATATTTAGTAATATAAATAATTGCATTTATAAAAAAATATAAATATAAGTCTAATTTAAAAGGGTTCTTTAGTTTGTCCTCATTGTATATTCACTTGTATAGTAACAAACTGTATCAAATCTAATTAGCTGTTTAATTGTTATATTTCGGTATATTCTTGGCTGTATATATTTATTCATCATTTACCATAATTGGAAGGCATCTGACCATTGATCCAAATCACCCTCACGGATACCGCGACTACAGAAATGCCATCACCTCCGGAGACGTGGGCCCCACTCGGCGTCTAGGCTTTGCCGTGTTACCGTTATTTCGTCACGTTCCCCGAGGTCACGGGATTTAATGGACGGCCGTGATCGCGTCTCGCTTCGCCGACGTGAATCCTCCCGTTGTTTTTTTTATTCTACCGGGACACACAGAACGGCTTCGGGAAAACGGGTTCATCGCCGTCTGTCCGTCTAGGTTCCGCTTGTCCGCTGCCGAGGAAACCAACGGCTTCAGCGATCGCCTCGCCCTCCTCCGCCCTCTCGTCGGCGTCAATCACGCCTCCGCCCGCTTCTTCTCCCGTTAAACCCCTCTCCGCTACCGACTAGGGTTTGCCTTTTCGTTCATTTTTTTTTTACTCTCTTTCGTAATTTGTTGACGTACATAGGGAATATTTGATCGGTTCTTTCCGGCGATGGAGCCGACGGCTAAGCCTAGCTCGGCGCAGAATCTTCTTCTCCGCGCTCTCCTCTTTCTCGTCTCCATACTCCTCTTGCGGTTCGTCTACGTGGTCACCCTCCGCGGAGGCTCCTGCGGTGGTGGCGATTACTGTTTTTTCTCCAATCTTGCTGAACCCCTTGCCGTTGCGACGCCCTCTTCCTCTTCTGCAACTGCATCCAATCCCTCGCATCGCGCTCTCTGGACTACCATAGAATGGAGGAAGGCCGTCAGATACTACTCCTCCGTGTTCCAGGATCTCATCGCGGAGGGATTCCTCTCCTCGGCATCGGAATCCCTCTGTCTGGATACCGCCGCAGGTTACGAGGTCCTTGCCCTGAAGGAAATCGGAGTCCGCGACGCCGTTGGCGTCGCGAAGAAGAGTGCGCCACCGTTGGTGGTGGGTGGCATCGAGCCTCTCCGACTTCCTTTCAAGAATGGAAGCTTTGACTTCGTTTTCGCTGGCCAAAGCCTCGATCGGAGCAAACAGCCTGCATATCTTGCGGCAGAGATTACAAGGACGCTGAGACCGCATTGGTTCCTCGCGGTGCTCACTACCTCTGCTGGTGATGCCTACAGCCTTCACTCGCTTACTGAGCTCTTTCCGGGCTGCATTGTTGTGTTGTCTCGGGAGATCAATAGCATGGATTCATCACAGCCTCTCCAAGAGATTGTATTTCAGAAGCTAGAAAGTGCAGAGATTGTTAGGCCTAAAAAGGGTTCTAGTAATCATTGCCCTCTGCCTGAGCACAAACTCCAAATTCTACGATCTGCAGAGCCTCTCATCGAGGAGGAGCCACTTAAGCCATGGATTTCCCTCAAGAGGAATATCCAAAACGTCAAATACCTACCTTCAATTGCTGATATAAGCTTCAAGCAGAGATATGTCTATGTTGATGTTGGGGCACGGAGCTATGGGTCAAGCATTGGCAGCTGGTTCAGGAAACAGTACCCAAAGCAGAATCATACCTTTGAAATTTATGCAATTGAAGCAGATAGGGCATTTCATGGTGAATACAGCACCAAGAAAGGAGTCAATTTGTTGCCTTTTGCAGCCTGGGTGCGTAACGAGACACTAACTTTTGAGATTAATCATGATCCTGATAACCATGATGTGGAGAAAGGCCAAGGAATGGGTCGGATCAGGCCAATTGGAGGCTCCAATGACAAAGTTTTATCAGGCAATATGCATGCCATTCAGGGGTTTGATTTTGCTGCATGGCTTAAGCAGACAGTGACTGAGAAAGACTATGTTGTGATGAAGATGGATGTTGAGGGAACTGAGTTTGATCTTGTTCCACGGCTCCTCAAGACAGGGACAATTTGCTTGATTGATGAGCTCTTTCTCGAGTGCCATTATAACCGATGGCAGAAGTGCTGCCCTGGACAAAGGAGTCCCAAATACAAGAACACATACGGGGACTGTCTAAAATTGTTCACTTTACTTAGGAATAGTGGTATTCTTGTTCACCAGTGGTGGTAATAGATAAACAAATATTGCCGCAGTATAGGCTATGCATAGTTTTTGAGCTATTATTTGTTCAGTTATTTATTATTACTGGCACCCACCCAAATTTTATGATTGGATAGGATAATAGCAATGAAACGTGTAGCTATGAACAATCATAGTTGATTTTATCATTTTGTATATGAGGAGATTATTCTTTTCTGTTCTTATTTTATTTGTTTTCAGCATTAAGAAGCGCCTTGATTTACTTGTTAATGCTTCTTTTTATTTAATTTATCATCTAACTTTCAGTTTATTTAATATTTTAACACAAGGAGGTAATTAGATCTGTGCATTTTGGCTGTAGTAGTTTCCTTTTCCCTGGACAGCCCTAGACCATTGACAAAGTAAACCGATCATTGGGAGATATTAAGCCTTATAAGGCCCATGTTCTCCACAACTAATTCCAAATTTCCTTTGTCTATTGATTCATTGCTCTTAGCTGTCACTGTTCCACAACTAACGGAACCATATTCACCTAAAACTATTCTGCCAAACAATCTCTCGTGTGGATTGATTTATTACCTATATTACTCCCATTATCTCTTGATCCAAGTCGAGTTTTAGTCCATAGATTGGATTAAAGAATTTTACATATTAACTGTAACTATCTTTATGTTGGCAAATCTTCTAGTTCTCTTTTCTAAGAAAAGAATTCTGGCACAAGGATTAAATATGATCTCTTTGCTTAGGCAAGAACATCAACATGCAGCCAGTTCTTTTATATAGCCACACACCTACGCCTTTTTATTTTACTCAAAAACTTCCGTGCGTCAACAAAGATAACTGAATAAATGCACAGGGCAATTTCTTATTTATTCAATACTCATAATCCTTTGCTTCGTTCCATAATGATTTTAAGTTATAGACTACATAGAAAAGCTACCATAAAGAAATAAATCAAGCATGTGTGCTTAGTTGTTTTCAGCTCAGTTCTATTTGATTAATATCTGCATCAAAGTTTATCCAAAGAATGGTAATACACTTGTTTTTTTTACTTCTGTTTGAAGTTTGAAAAGTATCGATGTTTGCGATGCTACTTATATTGCAAGAGACCGAGAAGAATTAGGAACTTCAGTTTAGCTGCATCATTGACTAATTTGATATTATTTACATGATTCGAGCTGCGCTCATTTTTCTCAGATCAAGCAAAGAAAGTTTTGCCAATTCGGTGGGCGTTTTACATCCTGGCCGGCCACTAGCTGCCTTCACATATGCTCTCAAGTTTTGGTTGCCATTCTCCAACCCTACTGCACCGACGATGACGACGACGACTAGGGTGTGTAATTCTCTTCTCCAGGAGGATCTCCCTGTCCTTTCTTTGCATACTTGACCTTGATGCAAACTTCTTACCATCGCGACTCCTCTTCTGTTCTGGCAATGCAGATGTTGGGATGAGGAAGTAGATATGCCCACGTTTGAGCTCCAATTCTGCTGCGACTATCACAATCTTCGGTGCCACTTCTTGCGAACATGGCTCGGTCAGGACATGGTTGGGGTTGGCTGCCAGGACTTCTGCCGCGGTGATGCGGCGGCTGTGCTCCTCTACACGGCCGTTGAGATGCACGAGGCGGACAACATCGAGGACGCCACAAGGACACATGCAAGCCAAGAAGCTTCTAAGGCTGTTGCCCATTTTGTCTCTGTGCCTCGTGATGGTTGGGATGTTGTGACTTGTGCTAGGGGAGACTCGTTGTTATATATACAAGAAGGGTGGGAGCACATGCCGAATAAATGAAGTCCGCAGGTACGTTCGTGGCAAAATAAAGAAAGCCCTCTTGATGATCATGCAGTGTTTATTATTCAAGCCGGGCAAATTGACTTTGTGAACTTAATTGTGATGACTGATGAGTGTTTACACACCGTGGAATAAAATGTAGACATCGAAATGTGCTTTAATTTGGATTAAACTAAGTTTTGTAGTAAAGCATAGATTCTTTCAACTGTTAAAAAAGCTGTCATGCTAATGATGTAATATTATGTCGCATCAATTCGTTAATAAATCCGAGTTGCACTCAAATTTGGTTACTCAAAAAATTTGTTTTTAAGTTTCCGGTTTCAATTTTTTAACCTATAATATGGTATATTGCCATGTTAATTTGAACTAAAGCATTAGTGTGTAACTCATGTCGATTAGATTCTTTTCTTTAAAAAAAATAAACTTATGGAAATTAGATAACTGAATTGACCGTGCGTAAGGAATTAAAGAATGTTTACTGAGTATGACTCACATTCTTCACATGTTCTTAAGTTGCTGCGTATTCCAGTGCAGATTAATTATTATGTAAAAACTAGGATAGGATACTGCTAAGCATTTCCACGAGAAGGCAACTTGTTGCAACTTGGGAGCCAAACTGATGCGTCAACCAAGCTTTCTGTACAGGTTGTACTAAAATTACGGGGGAAAAAAATTATTTACCAACGAAATTAATCGGGCAAAATCAATCCCTAAAATCCTGGCAGGACACCTAAAATAAAATATTGTTGAAAATGACTTAACATTCATTCATTATGATCCGAAATTATTTATCCTCTTATTGTTAATTTTGATTAATATATGATGACCATAAAGACACCAAAGTAATAGATTTCAGCTCTACTGAATTATGATACGAAATTATGATAATTGATGAGTACCGAGTAGCCTTAGGAGAGAGCTGTTCGATACCTGAGTTGTCACCTATTAATAATGTGGAGTAGTCGTGGAAGGGACGGTCAAAATGATTTTATCTTTTATAAAATTATGATGCACAATACGCCTCCTTTTAAAAAATAATTAACGATATTTTTTTAAATTTTGGATGATTAAATTTTTTACTAGCTCCGAGAATAAATTGGAAAGTATTCGTGATGGACGATCCAAAGTCTAACATTCTAGAATTCACGTACCATTTAAAAAAAAATTTATAAAATACGCCGTAGTTTGCAGATGCCTAAGAAGATAATTAATCGCCCTTCCACTATATCATAGTCTCGAGGGCATAAAACACACCCCTTAAGGTGTGTTTGATTGAAGTTATCATGTATAATCTTAGTTATGTGATTATCATGTAATCATATAATTAAGATTATAGGGAATGAAAAATAACCTAATATTGTTTGGTTAAATTTAAATGGTCAAATAAAATCTTATTTGTTTAGAGGTAATAATATACAATTTAGTATATTATTTTACCGTATTACCCTTTAGTTTAATATAAATATTATAATATTGTATGCTGGCCTAAATTAAAAAATAAAAAAAATAAGATAATAGTTTATACTTGTTTACACCCTTGATTTAAGTTTAAAAAATAATATTAGTCGTCGGATCGACGATCTATAATTATATTTATTTTAATTTTTGAAAAATTATATCGTCATCGGTCGTCGGTCACCGGTCGCCGGTCGTTGGTTGTCGTCGGCTGCTGGTATCATCATCGGTCGTCGGTCGTCAGCCGCCGTTGCCGGTTGTCGGTCGCCGTCGGTCGTCGACAACCAGCCTTCGTTAGCCGTCGGTCGTTGCCCGTCGTCGATCGTCACCGATCGTCGGTTGCCGCCGGTCGTTGTCAGTCGTTGGTTGCTGTCGGTCGTTGCCTGTCGTCGATCGTCACCGGTCGTCGGTTGCCGCCGATCGTCAGCCACCACCAACTACGGTAATGAGTTGTAATATAATTAATTATTAGAGGTAGTTTTGTCTTAAAAATAAATATTAAGGAATAATTTGGGAAAGAAAAATGTCATAGTTCAAAATTAAAAAAAAAATTATCTTTTAAGATTTTTTTATTCTCTTTTGTTGACGCGTCGGACATGAATGATTACTTGAGAATAATTGATTATCCAAATTATAAGATTTTTTTTATAATCTTAAATATTAATGAAGTACCCGGCATAGTATAGGTATTTTGTTTTAGCGACATAAAAACTCTAGAATGTTAACCGTTGACCATTAAATTAGGAGTCACGTTCATTTTCAGATTTATCAGTTGGGTAAAGAAGAAAGGAGGGCAGTCCACCAGAAGGATTTACACTAAATTATATATAAAACATATTATGTAAAACATTTTTTTTAAAAATAATAAATTAAATAATATCAAATTTGAAATAATCGATTTAAATTTATAAAAAAATTTTATCGACTATTAGAATGAATCGAAAATATTTATGATGGATAGGTATTTCATGATTAGATATCCCATTTAGAAAAACAAAATCTATAAGTATTGATGGGGTTTAATAGTCCGGGGTGGACACGCGGGCTGAAGAAATTGGGTGGTAAGATGTGACGAGTCTGAGCAACTCCCCTTTTAGAGCTCCCAGGACACTCGCAGGAAGAGGAGCCTCCGGAGCCCTCCCGCAGTAAATACGCCCTGGAGATCATATCAGAAAACTCCTCCCGAGAGCACCCTGGGAAGTCAGGTCCCGAGACCACCTCGGAGAAGCGGAGTGCCCGAGACCTCCCGGACCAGAAGACCCCGAGATCACCTCGGGGAAGCGAAGCCCAAGCAGCATTCGACCTCAAGTAACGGTCCCCCCTCCTTTTTCTCGGATCCGTGGATAAGTATCCCCACTATCGCGGAGTCATCATGACCCTTAAATATCGCAACGGGTCACACTTAATGACAGCGTGGACCGTTTCAAAGACTATCCTGTAACCGACGAAGGGGGGACGTGGCATAGATCATGGGACGCACCAAAGTAGTCGTCGAAGGTATAAAAGGTATTTCAACCCCTCCGGTAAAGGGGTCATGCCTTCTCTACTACTCGTACATTTTTCTATCTTCTACTCTTCTCCATCGAGGCACTGACTTAAGCGTCGGAGTGGGCTCCGCCGGACAACCTCCGGCGTGTTCCCCTAACGCTCGTGTTGATCTCGCAAGGTGCGGAGTTCCTCCCCTAACGTCAACATCTACGTGAGTTGAACCCCAGTGACTGGCTGTCGATGTCGATTCCTTCCGGAACAAGTTTGGCGTCGTTTGTGGGAAACTAGTAAAAGAACTAGAAGAAGCACCGATGGCAGGGTCGAAGGGACAATCCATTGTCCTGACAAGGGAGGAACTAGATCGCTTGGTGGCCAATGCCATCAAAGAAGCGCTCGAGTAGCACCAAGTCAAGCAAGTCGCCTCGCAGCAAGGGGCTCCTGCACGGGAAGAAATCCCTAGAGTCTTCATCTCGCACTCGCGAAGATCCGTCACACCATTGGGGCAACGGGATGGAGCAGCCCCAGGCCCCCGAAGAGACTCTCCCAGAGATATCGAGAAGGTCAACTCGGTAGCCTCCAACGCGCAGAGGCACGAAGAGGGACAAGGGAAAAGGGAGGAACCTAAGGCCTCCCATAAGTCTCCCTCTACTCCTTTCTCATCTGAGATTGTGGAAGACCCCATGTCGAAGTAGTTTCACGGGCCTGGGATCGTTGATTATGACGGGAAGACAGATCCGAAGGATCATGTCTGCAAGTTTGAAGACGCGGCACTCCTGCACCAGTATACTGACGATGTAAAGTGTCGGGTGTTCCTGAACACCCTGTCTGGAGCAGCCTAACGATGGTTCCAGAGGTTGCCATAAGGTTCTATCAACTCATTCGCGGAGTTTAGAACTGCCTTCCTCCACCACTTCGTTAGTAGCCGGTGCTATCAGAAGATGACACTCAATCTGTTCGCCCTCAAGCAGAATCCGAAAGAGCCGCTCAAGGAGTACATCTAGCGGTTCAATAGGGTGGCGCAAGACGTGCCCAGTGCAACATCGAAAATCCTCGTCAGCGCCTACACCCAAGGGCTCGCGGAAGAGGATTTTTTCCAATCCCTGGTGAAGAAGTCGTTGACGGGCCCAAACTATGTGTCACAAAAGTAGGCCTCAAATTTAGAATTTATAAATGAAATGCTGAAACCCTTTTTACAATCAAAAGTATGAAAGTGTAATATAGGGGCCACAGGTCGTATTTTTCTCAGGGATAGTTGTCTTGCTTAATTCAAACTTGTAGTTATGTGTCGTTTTTGGGGTTTCAAATAAGTAATGGGATTTTGGTTTTTTAATTGAAAATGAAAATGAAATGAAAATGAAAGAAAGTGAGCAATGTAATTAAACAAGGAGATGGCACTAAAAGCTCAATTAATGGAAACCTAAGTAAGCACTTACCAAGTTTTTTTCTTTTCTTTATAGGAAATCGTTTTCTGATTTCAAACACCAAATGATATGCTATGCAATGACATAAAAACAGTGATGGTGGATTTCGGAAACAAGCAAGTTTGATACAACTACTAGCATGCGAAAGGTAGAGCTAAAACAAACAACTCACTAACTAGCTAAAGAGTTTTTGGAAACCAACCATTGCCAATAAAATTCAGAATTGAGTTAATCCTAGCTTACTGAATTCAAACACAAGCATATGCCACAAAAACAAACTAATTCAGATGCAAACAGTTCTAAGGGAGTTGGCACGCAAGGGAATACTTTTTGTGCCAAAAAGTAGCTCTAAATCAAGGAATAAGTGGATTTTCGACTCAAGGGTTTACACTAAGTGATTCAATTGGAAAACAATGGTGCTAAGAAAGAACTAAACAAGACTAAAGTGGGAAATTGGAACTGAAATCAGAGCTAGAGAAATAAAAATTCAGAAATCAAGTGGCTGAAATTTAACCTAGCAGGAATTTAAATTGCAGAGTTAAAGATTAGCTATGGATTTTTTTTTTCCGCAATGGATCAAAGGCTAAACTAACCAATGCAAAACGGATTCGACTAACTAATCTAGATGCAATGTAGCTGAAACTAGCAATCAGTTGACAGGAACTAAGGAAATGGCAGTGAAATCACTAAAATGCAGAAATATAGCTTGGCACGCCACAATGTATTTGGCACGCAACAATTAAAACTAAAGCGAACTAAAATTTAACTCTATTCATCACCAAACAAGTTCCTAACTTACTGAACTCGAAGTTTAAACTCCTAATTAAGCTAACAATTCAGAACTTACAAACTAGGCAGCTGAAAACTGAAAATTTCAGAAAACCAAAACAGAATTCGGCAGAGTAAGAAATTTCAGCTAAACAATGAAAAGTTATCATCTATACTACTCCTCGATTCCTTCCAGAGCTCAGATACTCTTTGGTTGTCAAGCAAAGGAGAGCCTCGGACCCGCAAGCTCATCAAATCATGGGGAAAAACTCATCAGCGAATGAATACAGCTCAAACTGCCCATTTCTGAAATTTCCATGCGATTTCTTCATTGCAGCTGTGTCTGCGTGCGTGGATGGATGGATGACGATCCAAGCTACTCAGGGAACCCCTTTGGATAGCTTAGATGGAAGGTGGTAGAGCACAGCCGATCCGAAGAGTGTTAAATGTACAAAGCTGTAGAAACCTCTCACAACTCTGTTCTTGGGCAGATTTGATCCGGAAACAAGACCGATTGCCTCCCCAATGATCTAGCACATGAATTCTGCAAGAAGATCGAGTGGTCGCGCCCACGGATTGAAGAAAACACAAGGAAAAGTGAAGAACTCGATGAAGAAGGTGGCTGCGGCGAAGACGCGACGAGGAGAAGGCTTCGGGAATTTTTCCTTAAGTATATAACAATGGACGGTCCAGATTGATCCACTTCAATCTAATGGCAGATCTTACTCTGATTTGAGCCAAACTTTTATGATGATGATCTGGGGTCAGGATCTACCTTGTGGTAGCTCGGATCCTCCAGATATGCAACGGATGGTCCAGATCAACTCTATCTGCGATTGGACGCTCTAAAGCCCTCCTTGCTTGATCCAACGGTTGATCTAGCTCTGATTGGGATGAAACCTTCAGATCTTGATCATAGAGCTTGATCAACCCTAACCCTAGCTCGGATTGCTTCAGATCATCCCGGATGGCTCAGATCTAGCTGCTCTTGAATCGAACGGTCCGGATTAATCGTAGGCTTGATAATTCGATCCGGTTCACATCCGACTCAGGTTTGACCCAATATGCTCTAGGTCCAGAAACCTTTGATGCCTACAAAAATAAATCAGGAATTTAGTGGCCAATTAACTCAAATATGTGTGATTTTGCATTTAAGTCCAAAATATGAATAAGTTCTAATACCTAGGCAATTTCACAATTTTAGCAATAAAAATATAGATCAAACAGGGATTTTAGCAACTCAAATGATCAATAAAATGGAATCTATCAACTCCCCCACACTTAGCCTTGAGCGTCTCGCGAAAACAGTAAAGATGTATCCCCTAGATTTACTTAAGCATAATTAGAAGCAATTGAAAAGAAATTACCTAAGGTTGTTAATTCTCATAAATCTAAGCTCTATGGATTACTATCTTATCCTTAAATCAACAACTTAACCTTTTCATCCATCATGAGTCATTGAGATGAATCTAACTCATAGCCTTTCAAGAAAAATTTTTGTGGCTCTCTCCTTAAGTTCTAACTTGATGATGGAAGTGGAGCTCACTCAAACACATATGATTCTTGCACTACCATAAGCTTGCTTATTATCTACTCTCCATCATTAATCATGAATAGGATCAACATCTATAAAAACAAAGAAAAACAAAGAAAATGGTAGGGATTGAAATAAAAGCTAAGGAAATGGAAAATTTGGTAAAGTGGAAGACTTGAGTGCTCAAGGATGTTTTCTGCATTTGGGCTTAATTGCTTTCTTTACTCAGTCACGATTTGCTCAGTTCCATCTCAGAATCATCTCCAATCCCTTATAGTGCCGTGAGCTTCCAAGGAATTTCCACCTCTTGTTTTTGAATCTGCCTTCAAATATGTCTCATGAAATTTTCTACAGCAGTTTCAATTCTGCTCCTAAGAGGTTTTGTTCAATTGAAAACCATTCTGCAAGTTTGGGTTGAAGGCTGCAAGGCATTGCTGATCCATAAAGCATGGATTCAATTTGGAGTTGATACAAAACTGCTTTAATACATTCTCTGATTTCTCTCTGTTATAACTGCCTCCTTGCCCAGATTTCTGCATTTTTCCTTGGCACAGCAATTTGTATCATTTCGGCAGCTCAGAGTTGAAGTATCTCAGCTTCAATTCAGATTTTATCCAGCTGGAATTCAGATTGACTTCAGCTGGAGATCCAATTCCAGCTCTCGGCAGCAATTTCAAGCTCTCCCTCGCTGCAGTTCAGATTTACTCAGCTCTGTTCAGTCTTGATACAAGGTTTACTGATTCCCTAACTGCTCCACTTAATTGGCACTGCATCACTGATTTTACAACATCCAAAACTCGGCTTTCCCTACACAAAAATTTCTGCACAAAAAGCTTCAATTCAGCCTCCATCTTCAACTTTTCTGTTTGCTTCTTTTCTGCTGCGCATTCAGCCTGTTCCTGCTACAACTCCAGATTGTTTCATTTCAGAAACTCAAAGTTGAAGTATCTCAACTACAATTCATCCTTCCAGCAGTGTTTACAGATTTTTTTCTTTTCTCTTGATCAGTTCAGAGTTTCTGCTCAAGCTTCACTGAATTTTTTTTAGAATCAGATTTCAAACTGCTTTTGCGTGCCAACTTTAAATTTGTCACAGCTTTTCTTTTCTTTCCTTGATTTCCAATCTCTCCAGCTGCAATTCCAGATTGTAACACCTTGTTTCTAAATTGAATCAAACTTCCTACTCCAAATCACATTGCTTTTCCATTTTAGCTCACAGATTTTTATTTTCATTGCTTCAAACATGAATTTTTTTTTTTAGCCTTCAATTCTTTTGTTTCCCTTCTCTTCTTCACAGCTTTTCTCAGCTTCAACTCAGATTATCTCCAAATTCAAGTCTCGACAGCAACTTGCAGAAATTCACAGCAATGCAGAAATTTCCAACAACTTGCAGAAATTCACAGCAGCTCAATTCAGATTGTTGCAAAGTGTTACTGATTTCATCCTTCATCTGTGCTACAAACTCCATTAATTTCCAGATCTTCTTTCACTGCTGATTTGGGCACAGATTTTTCTGTTGTTTTCAGATCTGTCCAGCTTGTGTGCAGCTTCTACATCAATTTTTCAGCCTTCAGCCGCAGCCATTTAGCTTCAATTCAGCACTTGGCAATTTACAAGCTTTCCCTGGCTGCATTTCATTGTTTTCAACTTCTTTTCATCTGTTTCAATTCAGATCATGTTTCAGATGGTATAGCTTCAGCACTCGGCAGCTCAGATTCATCTTCAAGTTGTTGCAAAACTTCCTTTGGCACAAACATTTCATCATTTTCTTTTTCATCTTTTTCAGCTTTTGTTCCACTCTCAATTCAAATCATCTTTTTTTTTTTTCTCAGCTGCAATCCATTCCATTCTAGCTCAGAAATATAGATTCCATCCTCAACAATTCACAGGTTTCCGAAATCAGCCTCACAATTCTGTTATTCCTATCTAAAATCAGTGATACACTGCTAAGTTCCCCAATTCAACTTCACAAATAGCCATTCAATGATTCAAAACAGCTCCAAGTTGATTTGTTCAGCTTTCTCCAGCAAAGGCAGCTGCATTTAATGCTTCTAGCAAGGTGGCCGAATAGCTTCATAGCATCAAGAAAACATACTTTTCCTCTCTTTTGTCATGGCATAAATTTCCTTCATTTGTGTGCCATTTGGATTACACAAATTCTTCAACCGGATTCATCTTGGCTCCAAATTGTTTGGATCTTCATTTTAATGATTCAAGAGTCTAGATGCCTCCATTTGATTTCCTCCTCTTGTTCATTTCCGAAACTTAAATCAAATTCAACTCACTTGGCCCATGAAAATGCAGAAAATTTTTTTTCGTTGACATGAATTGCTTCTTTTGATACAATTTGCCTCCAAATCACCAATCACTCCCCCACACTTAAAACTTTGTCCGTCTCGGGCAAAATAGTAACAAGAAAACATCCCAAGCAAACAAATCCATAGAAGAATTAGGGTTAAGATTAGCAATAAGGAAAGACAACTAGAATAGAATAGACAAATAGATGTAGAAAGGTGAATAAAATGATTTGTCCCTATAGATGTGATCCAACCATTGAAATATGATTTTGAAAGAACCTAAGCAAGTTCTAGAATACAATAACATATGTGTATCACAAAATAAGGCTAAATCTCACTAGGTAAAAATAATTCATCTCAAATCCTCCATTAAGAATCTAAAGCAAAATCGTACTCAAGCATCCAAGATTTCATCCATGAACTCAAATTCTAAGTCTTGACAACCAAATTTAATTTATTTTCAAAAGACTCTAACATGACATGAAGAAAATCTAAAGGGATACATTTATTCCTACTCATGTAAGGAAAAGTGCTAAAAACATAAGACATGATATTTACAATGATTCTATTTATTCATGTCATGTATCTTAAGCATTTATTTCCTAGAACCATGAAAATGTACTAAGTGAGAAGATATGGTATTTACACTGAAGAATTTATTTGGAACTTAAAAGTATCTACTTGAGAAAACTTCATGCTCACGCAAACTTGAAGTTATTCTTGCAAAAAGTAAGAAAATGGTATATACAAAGAAAAATGAATGCAAAATTTAGTGAACTCCCCTTTCAAGTTGGGTAGATAGCGTCCTCAACGTACACATTCTCCACCTCTAGCTCCTTTAGTTCTTCAAGATACCTCTTGAGCCGGTGGCCATTAACTTTCCACACCAATCCATTAGCTACGTCCCTAATTTCAAAAACTCCATAGGGAAAAATATTAGTTATAATGAATGGACCTTCCCACCTTGATCTCAACTTACCTCTTATCAATTTCAATCTTGACTTGTATAATAGCACTTTGTCACCAATTTGAAATTCTTTGTCCACAATGTGCTTGTCATGAAATTTCTTAGTCTTCTCCTTGTAGATCCTTGAATTCTCAAATGCTTCCAACCGGATTTCTTCAAGCTCTTGAAGTTGCAACTTCCTTTCTCCTCCCACCTTATTAGCATCAAAATTGCAAGCTTTAACCGCCCAATACGCCTTATGCTCAATCTCCACAGGTAAGTGACATGATTTCCCATACACGAGTCTATAAGGTGACATTCCAATGGGTGTTTTGTAAGCAGTGCGATATGCCCATAATGCATCTTCAAGCCTTTTACTCCAATCCTTCCTATGAGGTCCCACGGTCTTTTCCAAAATGGATTTGACTTCTCTATTCGACACCTCGGCTTGTCCATTTGTTTGGGGGTGATAAGCAGTAGAAACCTTATGTAATACCCCGTACTTATTAAGAAGAGCCTTCATGTGGTTATTGTAAAAATGGGATCCTTGGTCACTTATGATAGCTCTTGGAATTCCAAACCTGCAAAAAATGTTTGACCTGACAAAACTAACAACCACAGATGAATCATCAGTCCTGGTGGGAATGGCCTCCACCCATTTTGAAACATAATCAACAGCTAAAAGAATGTACAAGAATCCAAAAGAAGCAGGAAATGGTCCCATAAAATCTATACCCCACACATCAAATATTTCACAAAATAAAATAGCTTGTTGAGGCATTTCATTTCTAGCACTTATGTTTCCTGTTCTTTGACATCTATCACAACATGTACAGAACCTATATGAATCTCTAAACAGGATGGGCCAGTACAATCCACATTCTAAAATTTTTCTAGCAGTCCTTTGTGGTCCAAAATGCCCACCACATGCTGAAGAATGGCAAAAAGTGAGTAAAGAATGAAACTCATGATTTGGTACACATCTCCTAATGATTTGATCACTACAAAATTTCCACAAGTAAGGATCATCCCACACATAATATTTTGCATCACTTTTAAACTTATCCCTTTGAGCTTTCGAAAAGTGTGTAGGAAAAACATGAGCTACAAGAAAATTCACTAAGTCTGCATACCAAGGTGACTCACCATGCAGCTGTAAAAGCTGCTCATCTCTAAAATCATCATCTATGGCCGTGGGATCTCCATCTCCCTCCAATCTGCTCAAGTGGTCTGCTACCAAATTTTCCTTGCCACTCCTGTCCCGTATCTCCAAGTCAAACTCCTGTAGTAGTAGCATCCATCTAATAAGCCTTGGCTTCGCATCTGGTTTCTTCAGGAGGTACTTCAATGCTGCATGATCAGAAAACACAACAACATGATAACACAATAAATATGATCTGAATCTATCTAAAGCAAAAACAATGGAAAGAAGCTCCTTTTCAGTCGTGGTGTAATTGGCTTGGGCGGCATCTAGGGTTTTGGAGGCATAGGAAATGACATGTGGTGCTCCATCTACCCTCTGTGCTAATACAGCTCCCACTGCAAAATTTGAAGCATCACACATTAATTCAAAAGGTAAAGACCAGTCAGGTGATGTAATAATAGGAGCTGAGGTAAGAGCCTCCCTGAGTCTATGAAAAGCTTCTTTGCATTTTTCATCGAAGTGAAACTCAACATCCTTCTGCAGAAGTCGTGTCAAGGGCCGAGCAATCAAGCTGAAGTCTCTAATAAATCTGCGGTAAAATCCTGCATGTCCAAGAAAAGCTCGAATATCCCGTACGTATACGGGGTAAGATAAAGAAGAAATAACACTGATTTTTGCAGGATCTACCTCAATACCTTTCTGAGAGACTATGTGTCCAAGAACTATCCCATGCTCTACCATGAAGTGGCATTTCTCAAAATTCAAAACAAGGTTAGTTTCAATGCAACGATGTAAAACCCTAGACAAGTTATTCAAACATGAATCAAAAGACGTGCCATAAACTGAAAAATCATCCATAAATACCTCCATACAGTCCTCTAGCAACTCACCGAATATACTCACCATACATCTCTGAAAGTACCGGGTGCGTTGCAGAGTCCGAAGGGCATACGTCTATAGGCGAATGTACCAAAGGGCAAGTGAAGGTGGTCTTCTCCTGGTCCTCTGGATCTATGCAAATCTGAAAATAGCCTGAAAATCCGTCCAAGAAACAGTAGTGTGACTTCCCTGCCAGTCTCTCAAGCATCTGATCAATGAATGGTAGAGGGAAGTGATCTTTCCTTGTGACCTTGTTGAGTTTCCTGTAATCAATGCAGACTCTCCAGGAATTCTTGACTCTGGTGGGTACTAATTCATTACTTTCATCTGCCACCACGGTCACTCCTCCAGATTTCTTAGGCACCACATGAATAGGGCTAACCCACTGACTGTCAGAAATAGGGTAAATAATACCTGCCTGTAGAAGTCTAGTCACCTCTTTCTTTACAACATCCAATATAAGTGGGTTGAGCCTCCTTTGTGGTTGCCTCATAGGTTTGACATTTTCCTCTAAAAAGATCCTGTGCATGCAGATAGCTGGGCTGATACCTGGTATGTCTGATAGTGTCCACCCAATTGCCTTTTTGTAGTGCCTCAGGACTTGCAATAATTTTTCTTCTTGTTCTGACTCCAAATGCTGTGCAATAATAACAGGAAAAGTCTGCTTCTCTCCTAGGTATGCATACTTTAAGTGACCTGGTAATGGCTTCAATTCACTCTGGTCCTCTTCAGTAGAAATAAGTGGTCCCTGGGGCTTAGTGCAATCCCCTACACTCTGAATATCAGTAAAAATAGGTGATCCTTGGGGCTCTGTGCAATCCCCTACACCTAGAAAAATGTCACCAGCTGGAAGTGTGTCTGAAATGTCTTCTGAAAAATCCTCAGTATCAGCAATCAGTACTCTCTCAGCCTCCTCTGAATCAATAGCTCTTTCAGAAAAATTATCTAGAAAACCCTCAGCCTCCAACTCAGTCTGCGCCAGCTCCTCTAGAATGTCCATGCTCATGATAGAGTGGTCCTCTCTTGGATGCTTCATGGTATCAAAAAGGCTAAATTGTACAACCGTGTCTCCAATCTCCATAGAAAGTGTCCCGGCATATACATCAATCTTCGTTCTGGCCGTCTTCAGAAAAGGCCTGCCTAAAATAAGTGGAGAACGGTGTGCCAAGTAATCTCCCTCCATATCTAAAATATAAAAATCAGCAGGAAATATCAGCTCCTTTACCTTCACCAAGACATCTTCAATCATACCTGCTGGGTGGGTCTGACTCCTATCTGCTAGCTGTATCACCACCCCAGTGGGCTGTAAAGGGCCTATGCCAAGCATCTGAAAAACTGACTTGGGCATCACATTTATTGAAGCTCCTAGATCTAACATGGCGTCGTGGAAAATGGTGCTCCCTATCTCACAAGAAACAGTGAATACCCCTGGATCTTCACACTTCTGAGGAATAGTGTGGATAAGTGCTGAGATGTTCTTCCCAAAGCTGACCAATTCATTTTCCTTGAGTCTCT
>JAGFNQ010003063.1:62524-140155 GCA_024364735.1 Boesenbergia rotunda | reverse complement strand
CATCTTCATTTCATCCGAGCTATCCGGAGGGGTTCCCTGGAAGGCTCGGAGCGTTCCCAAGTCATCGTCGCAATCCACCACAGCGAGGTTGAAGAAATCAATTGCTGTTTTCAGCTTGAGCAGAATTTGGATGGATTTGATCGCAGAGACGGATTTTCCACTGATTTGCTGAGCTTACGGGTTCGAGGCTCACCCTTGCGTGACTGATGGCCCCGAAATACTAGTTTAAATTGTCACGAAAGTTGGGACCATTAGATTTAGATGTGAATGAAAGCTGGAAACCCTTTTACAATCAAAAGTATGAAAATGTAATATAGGGGCCATAGGTCGTATTTTTTTCTCGGGGACTAGTTGTCGTGTTTGATTCGCGCTTGCATTTATGTGTCGTTTGTGTTTTTGGGTTTCAAACAAGTAATTGGATTTTGGTTTGTAATTGAAAATGAAATTGCAATGGAAAAATAGAAACCTTGATTTAATAAACTAAATAAGAAAATTTGGCACTAAAAAGCTCAACTAATGGAAACCTAAGTAAGCACTTACCAATCTTTTTATAGAAAATCGTTTTCTGTTTTCAACAAACCAAAAGAAATGCCAAGCAATGAAGTAAAGGCAGTGATGGAGTTTTCGGAAACAAACTAGCTTGATATAATGAAAAACATGCAAAATTCAGAATTTGGACAAGTAATGAACTCAACTCAACTAAGAAGTTTTTTTTTTTTTAAGCTAACTAAAGCAGAGAAAATTCAAAATAGCTAAAGAAGATATCAATGGATTCCAAAAGCTATCTTATACCAAAAGACAAGCAATTAATTGATTCAAACTAGTGCCTAAAGCAGCTTGGCACGCAAGCTGAAAATTTGTGCAAAAGCTGCTGTTTTGTGCCAAAAACTACTTCCAACAATTCAGCCTTGAAAACTTATTGATCAAGCTTGGAAAGAGCTGCTACAATTGCAGAGCTATGTAGGGATAAGAAGACTTTTCAGATCTGAAATAAGCACATCCGAAATTGACAGAATTTCAGGTTACCTAATTGCAGAAATCAAGAGTTGAATTTGAGGAGCAACTAAGCTCCAGAACTCACAAGCAACTGATATTGCATTTACCCAACTAATTACAAGAAACAATTCAGAAACTAACTAATCTAGCTAATATGAAAATGCAAACCTAAGGACTTGATACGTAGAGTCAAGATGCAGAAATTTCAGAAATTCTGGACAGAATTGAAATAGATTAACTAGTTGGAATGCAAAACAATTTAGCAACTAAGAACACTACTTGAAACTAACTTAAGGAGCAATGAATCTAGTGATTTCTGGATTTGATTATCAATTCAAATGCACACTGCAGCAAAAACAGATTGAAGAATTCAGAATTTACTTGGCACGCTAGCTAAAATTTGGCACGCAGCAATTTGACTAAGAAATAAACTGAAATTTGATCTAGTTGATTACTAAACAAGTTCCTATATTGCTCTACTTGCAGAATTGAAGCTAAATTATAGCTAACAACTTAAAATGGTAAATTACAGTAGCTGAACAGAATTTCAGAACAAAGCTTGCGGCAGAATTAAAAACTACAGCTAAAACTAAATTATTAACCAATTAAACTACTCCTCGACCCTTCTTGAGCTCAGAATCTTCTTGGTTGTCAATCAAGAGCTGGCTTCGAACCCCTAGGCTCAGCAAATCGGTGGAAAACAACTTCAATCCATCAATTTTGCTCAAACAGCTCCGAATGGGAAAATTCCAATCCGAGCCCTTTAATCTCAACTTGCTGAGCTACGATGAAGATTTGGAGACGACCTGAGCTCACCTGAGAACCCCTACAAGTGGCTCAGGTGATCTGAATTTGAGTGTAGCTGAGATTCAAGCTCTCGGACCACAGAGAATGCGAAACCCTCAACAAGCTCTGTCCGGATGAAGTTTGAGTTGAATTTCGGATCGAGATTGCCTTCCAAGGATTCAGATGATGAATTTCAGTAGGAATCGAGGTGGTCGCGCCTTGGATTGAAGAAAAATTGAAGAAGAATGGAAGAACATGAAGAACTGGAGAAGACGGCGAAGACGCGACAAAGGGAAGAAGCTGCTGCGTTTTGATTAAATACTTAAGCATGGACGGCTGTGATTGATTTGAGGAAATCCAACGGCGGATCTTGCTCTGATTGGAGCCAAACTTTGATGATGATGATCTGGGGTCAGGATCTGCCTTGTGGTAGCTCGGATCCTCCAGATTTGCAACGGATGGTCCAGATCAAGCTAATCTTTGAATGGATGATCCAGAGCCCTCCAAGCTTGATCCAACGGTTGATTTAGCTCTGATTGGGATGAAATCTTCAGATCTTGATCAGGGCGCTTGATCAACCCTTGCCCTAGCTCGGATTGCTTCGGATCGTCCCAGATGGCTCAGATCTAGCCGCTCTTGAATCGGACGGCTCGGATTAATCGTAAGCTTGATAATTCGATCCGGTTCACTTCCGACTCAAGTTTGACCCAATATGCCCTAGGTCCATGAGCCTTTTATGCCTACAAAAATAAATCAAGAATTTAGTGGCCAAATAATCCAAAAATTTGCATATTTACAATTAAGACCAAAATAAAGGTAAGTTCTAAAACCTAGGGCAATTTCATAATTTTAGCAATAAAAACATAGGTCAAACATGGATTTAAGCAGCTCAAATAACCAATAAAATAGTATTTATCAACTCCCCCACACTTGAGCTTGAGCGTCTCGCGAAAACAGTAAATATGTATCCCCTAGATTTACTTAAGCATAATTAGAAACAAATGAAAAGAAATTACCTAAGGTTGTCAATTCTCATAAATCTAAGCTCTATGGATTAGTATCTTGTCCTTAAATCAACAACTTAGCCCTTTTTATCCATCATGAGTCATTGTGATGAATCTAACTCATAGCCTTTCAAGGAAAATTTTGGTGGCTCTCTCCTTAAGTTCTAACTTGATGATGGAAGTGGAGCTCACTCAAACACACATGCTTCTTGCATTTCCATAGGCTTGCTTATTATCTACTCTCCACCATTATCATGAATAGGATCAACATCTATAAAAACAATTGCAAGACATAGAAATGATAAGAAATGAAATAAGAGCCAAGAAAAATGGAAAATTTGATAAAGTGGAAGACTTGAGTGCTTGAGGATATTTTTGATGCTCTTTGCTTCTCTTAACAGTCCTCTAGTGATATAAAAATGTGGAAAGTCAGATTTCGATAACTGCCTTTGATTTGGATGAAAACTCCTTCCTTGGTTCAATGTGCCAATCTTCCTTCAATTGTGTGCCATTTGGATCCTTCTCTTTTCTCCTCATCAAATCTTTTTCTTTTTCTTTCTCTCTAGTAAATTCAGAATGTAATGGAGCAAAACTTTTGATTCGCACTAAAGAAACTTCAATGATTTAATAGTGCCAACTCAATTGTATGCCATCTTTGTTTTTGCTCTTTTCTCTCTTTTTTTTTTCTTTTCAAACTGTTTTCCTTCTCTTTTTGTTTCCTGCTCTTAATCTTCTAATGGAGCCTTTCAGATCTTGCAAAACTCCAATTCCTTCATATCAGTTGGCATCTTAAAGTAGTCGAGCACTTAAAGAATTCCACTCAAAATTCTGCTCAACAAGTTTAATTTCAGCCTTTTCACTTTCTATTCTGATCAGCAGTTGTTTCGAATTTTCTTTGCATCTTCCTGTATCAGATTCTAGCATCCATTGGTTCTTCTTGTACCTTGCAAACTTCTGCATTTTTCTGGTGGGCAGTTAGCATCAAATAGAGATGGAAAGGTTGATCCCAGCTGTGTGCTATTCAATTTCTGCAACTTTTTCTTTCTTTTTCTGTTCTTGACCTGAAAAATCCAATCAACTACATTTCTTTCTCTTTTGATCAGCCGTGTAGGTGCCTAGTAATTTCAGACACATGCCTATACCTACTGCCTTGATTTATAGCCTCAAAACTCAAATTAGGTTGCAAGTTGGTACAACTGCCTCCATAGCACTTCCATTGGTTTTCCTCCTTTCATAACTGAATTTCCAGCTTAAGTATCAACTTGCTGCACTCCAAAACCTCTTGGGCTTCGAATGGGTTTGTTTTGAGTCATTTTTAGCATCCTTTGCAGCAGCCACATTAGTTCCAACTCAATTCATTTGCACTTCCATTTCTGCACTGCACAGATTTTTGTTTCTCTCTTTTTTTTTTCTTTTTTTTTCTTTTCAATGGCACAGATTTTTCAATTACTTCAGGTGTATACAACTTCAATTGTCTTCAGCTACGCTTCCTTATCAGAATTAACTTCCAATCACACTGCCGTGACCTTCAAATGGACTGATCAGCACAATTGGCACAAAGAAATGGCAACTCCAAGTTCTCATTTCAGATTTCTTCTCCTTTGTTCTTTACTGAATTTTTTTTCTTTCTTTAGGCCAGCTGCTTGTTCAGTCACTATATACTTGAATTCTGATCAGAGTCAACTTCAACTCAGCCTTGTCGTAAGCTCCAAGAACAGCAGATGCAGTCCACTCGAAAATTCTGCTCACAAAGTTCAATTTCAGCAACTTCTTTTCAATTCTGCTCCACTTCTATCTCTAGCAGCCATTTGTTTTTCTTCGATCCGAAATTGAATGTGCACCTTCAACTTCAGATACATTTTACAATCCAAGCTAGCAGATTTTTACTTTCTTTACTTGGCACAAACTTCTCTTTTCTGATTTTTCTTTCAATTGAGTGTGCCATCTGTCTCCCTTTCAACTTTCCATCCGAATTCAACTTGAGGTTCCCTATCTACATCAATTCTGCTACAGATTTTTCGATAAAGAATCTGAAATATCACACAACAAATGGGGATTCCAAACCTGCAATTCTAATCAGCATATAGAACTTCAGCCACTTTTTTTTTTTTCCCCTTTTCTTCTCAGCTTTTTGTATCCTTTCGACAGCTACACAATTTCCTCCTGTTCTCAGCTTCTTCACTTCCTAGATTGCACAACAGCTCTTCATGAATTTTCCAGAACTTGTAGTTTCCCTTGAATTCAGTTTGTTTAATTCAGTAGCTCCAAATCCAACACTCGGCAGATTTTTCTTCTCCTTAGTTTCAGCTGAATCCTTGGCACAACATTGCTTGGATCTCCAAATTGTAATCAAGAATCTAGATGCCCACCTTAGTTCCATCCTCAACCATTTCTTCTAGCTCATTATTGCCACCAAACATCACTCACTTGGCACATGAAAATGCAGAAAAAAAAAATCAGAACTTTCAAGGCTACAACTCCCAGCAAAGTTTCCAAGAATATCAGCCCTTTAATCAGCCCTATCAACAGCCCAATCAGTCCTTTAATCAGCCCCAACAGCCTTGTTTTCAACCAAATCAGCAAGCTCAAAATTTTCAGCCTACTTCATCCTTTCAAGGTCAATCAAGGAGCTATGCTAACCAAGGAGGGTATGGGAGCTCAAGTGGAAGAAATGCGCAGCAACAACAAATGATGGAGATGATGCAACAAATGTTTCCCAACATAAAAAACCTTGAGAGGCAAATGGGTCAATTGGCTAGTGGGATCAATCAGAATCAAGCTCAAGGATCAAGTCAACTACCTTCCCAAACCGTTCCTAATCCTAAAGGAAACGTGAGTGCTATTTATTTGAGGAGTGGGAAGGTCACTTCATCTCCAAAGAATCCAAGAGCAGATTTTTCAGAGAACCGGACAGCAGCTTCAATTCCGGCCCAAAACAGCAGTGAAATGACTTCAAATTCAGCTGATTCCACCCCTAGCCCGTGCCCAACCCATTCCTCAAGTAACCCTCCAAATTTGGTGGAAAACGGAGAAGAAATCAGTGCCGAGGCCGATTTTACAGCCACCACATCGCATGGGACAGCAGGGCAGAATTCAGCCTCTCCACTTCCGGCCAAAGAAGATGATTTTAGGGTTCCTTTACCCTTTCCACAGCAAAGAACACATGTCAAAAGACAAGGGGAGAAGGAGAAGGCTAAGGAATTTAATGAACTAGTGGAGCTTTTCAGCAAAGTGGAGATCAATATACCTTTGTTGACCATGATCAAACAAATTCCAAAGTATGCTAAGTTTTTGAAGGATCTTTGTGTTAACAAGAGAAAGCTTAAGGAAAATGAATTGGTCAGCATTGGGAAAAATGTTTCATCGCTCATCCATGCCCTACCTCAGAAATGTGAAGACCCTGGGATGTTTACTGTTTCTTGTGAGATTGGGAGCACCATATTCCATGATGCTATGTTAGATTTAGGAGCTTCCATAAATGTGATGCCCAGGTCAGTCTTTCAGATGCTTGGCATAGGCCCTTTACAGCCCACTGGTGTGGTGATACAGCTAGCAGACAGGAGCCAGACCCGCCCAGCAGGTATGATTGAGGATGTTTTGGTGAAGGTAAAGGAGCTAATATTTCCTGCAGATTTTTATATCTTGGATATGGAGGGAGATTATCTTGCACACCGTTCTCCACTTATTCTAGGCAGACCTTTTCTGAAGACGGCCAGAACAAAGATTGATGTATATGCCGGTACACTTTCCATGGAGATTGGAGATACGGTTATTCAGTTTAGCCTTTTCGATACTATGAAGCATCCGAGAGAGGATCACTCCGTTATGAGCATGGACAGTCTTGAGGAACTGGAGCAGACAGAGTTAGAGGCTGAGGGACTTTTATCTTATTTTTCTAGAGGAGCTATTCATTCAAAGGAGGCTGACAGAAGATTTACTGCTGAGACTGAGGAATTTTCAGATGCATTTACAGCTGGAGAGATTATTCTAGGTGTAGGGGATTGCACTAAGCCCCAGGGACCACCACAAGATTCAGAGGATGAACCAGAAAGTGTAGGGACTTGCCTGGTGGAAGCAAGAACCCAAGGATCACTTGTACCAGTAGAGTACTTACTAGAACTTGAACCTGATATGGACCCTATACTGGACCAGGAGGAAGCTATGGACACATCTATCACTGTGGAACCTCCAGGTATTTTTCAGCACGATCAGGTAAGTATTTCTTTTATTTTTTTGGAAACATCAAGAGAGGTACCAAAAGTTGATTTTATTGGCTGCGATACATTTCTTGATTTGACATGTGTGGGAAATAATTGGGAAAATTTCATTGGAGCATCCAAAATAGATTTCATTGATTATGATAAGTGTCTTGATGCATCTTGGGTAGATATTCATTGCAAAAAATTCTTTGAGATGCCTAAACTTGATTTTATTGGATGTGATGCATTTTTGGATAAATTTTATGCAAAAACTGATATCATTTTATTCCCTTCGTACCCTGCACGCTTGAGAGGGGTATTACATTGTTTTGTAGGGTCCAGAAGACTTCTGGAGTGGGAGCTTCATCTGAACAGGTTCAAACCTCCTGAAATGTGTCCCAAAAAGAATAAAGAGGGAGTAGATTTTACTTTAATTCAAAACACTCTACCTCTTAAATGGGTCTTGTATTTAAATAATCTTTGTCCACCTGAACAGGTTGCAGTTAAGTCCAAGTGTGGGGGAGCGATGCACAGTGAAGTTGAACAAATGGAGCAAGCTCTTTCGCACACCCTGACTCCTCCACTACCACGATGGAGGCTATTTCTTGACAGACTCCGACCGCCAGAAATAAAAGGGAGTTTGATCTTTGTTGCCTTTTCCTTTATTGCATGTTTTCACTCTTAAAATGAGTTCTTATTAATAAATAAGTGAGTAGAGTAACATGAATAAAAGTCATTGTAAATACCATGTCTTGTGTTTCGGCATTTTTTCTTGCATGATTAGGAATAAATGTATCCCTCTAGGTTAACTTATTGTCATTTTAGAATCTTTTGGAAAATAAATTAAATTTGGTTGTCAAAACTTAGGGTTTGAGCTAATGGATGAATTCTTGGATGCTTGAGTACTATTTAGCTTTAGATTCTTAATTGATGACTTGAGATGAATTATTTTTACCTAGTGAGATTTAGCCTTATCTTTGTGACACACACATGTTATTGTGCTCTAGAACTTGCCTAGGTTCTTTCAAAACCATATCTCGTTGATTGGATCACATCTATGAAGACTAATTATATTGTTTCCCTTTTTCCATGATCATACTTGATACATACTCTTTTTAATTGTCTTTCCTTATTCCTAATCTTAACCCAAATTTTTCTATGGATTTGTTTGTTTGGGATGTTTTCTTGATGCTATTTTGCCCGAGACGGACAAAGTTTTAAGTGTGGGGGAGTGATTAGTGATTGGGAAGCAATTTGTATCAAAAGAAGCAATTCATGTCAATGAAAAAAAAATTTTTTTTTTTTTTGCTTGAAATTGTCCTCTTACTAATGCTGCTACTGTTTTATCCTATTGGAGGGTGAGACATGAATCTGAGGTATGCTCTAGACTAGAGCAAATGCCACACACACTTATCACTTGACTAGAGGGTGCAGGTACCGAAGGAGTTGAGCCTTGATTTGCATTGCTAACCTTCAACTCCTTAATAAGTGATGTGATCTCTGCCAATCTCTTGTCATAATGATCAATAGGCACTACCTGAACTTCACCCACTCCTCTGGTGGTCAAGGCTCTGCTTCCAAATTGTTGGGAATTCTCAGCCATATTTGAAATTAGCTCCCTAGCTTGCATTGGCGTTTTATTCACTAGGGCCCCTTCATATGCAGCATCTATCATGACTCTATCCATCTGCAGCAATCCCTCATAAAAGTACTGAATCAACAGCTGCTCACTGATCTGATGCTGGGGGCAACTTGAACACAACTTGTTGAATCTCTCCCAGTAATCATATAATGTCTCGCCCACCACTTGTTGAATCCCACAGATACTTTTTCTGATTATAGCTGTTCTGGAGGCTGGGAAGTACTTTTCCAAAAATGCTTTCTTCATAGCGATCCAACTAGACACATGTCCTGTAGGCAGATAATAGAACCAGTCTTTTGCTGCTCCTGTCAGTGTGAAAGGGAAAGCTCTCAGCTTGATGTCTTCTTCAGATATGCCCTGAGGCTTCATAGTGGAGCATACCACATGGAATTCGTGCAGGTGTCTGTTGGGATCCTCTCCAGTTAATCCCTGAAACTTTGGCAGCAAATTAATAAGTCCAGATCTTAACTCAAAATTTCCCCCCAGCTCTGGGTAAGCTATGCTGGAGTACTGAAATGCAGCATCTGGTGCTGCGAGCTCCTTCATGGTTCTTTGGTGGTCTGCCATGTCTCTGCCTGAGTGAGTAAAGATAGTCTGAATGGGAGGGATATCTATAGTCTCAGAAAGAATGCCCTGACTCCTCCTAGCTCTGAAAGTCCTCTCAATCTCAGGGTCGAATTCTTCTAAGTCACCACCTAAAGACCTGGTCATAAAACAAAATAAATCGCAGTAAAAGTGGATACAGAGATAAGACAAATAGAATCAAATCAAAAGATATAACAATAAGCACAAAAATAAATCAAGAATGATATGAAATGAATGCACAAGCAAAAATCAAACAAATCAACTAGTAGTTTCCCCGGCAACGGCGCCAAAAATTTGATGGCCCCGAAATACTAGTTTAAATTGTCACGAAAGTTGGGACCATTAGATTTAGATGTGAATGAAAGCTGGAAACCCTTTTACAATCAAAAGTATGAAAATGTAATATAGGGGCCACAGGTCGTATTTTTTTCTCGGGGACTAGTTGTCGTGTTTGATTCGCGCTTGCATTTATGTGTCGTTTGTGTTTTTGGGTTTCAAACAAGTAATTGGATTTTGGTTTGTAATTGAAAATGAAATTGCAATGGAAAAATAGAAACCTTGATTTAATAAACTAAACAAGAAAATTGGCACTAAAAAGCTCAACTAATGGAAACCTAAGTAAGCACTTACCAATCTTTTTATGGAAAATCGTTTTCTGTTTTCAACAAACCAAAAGAAATGCCAAGCAATGAAGTAAAGGCAGTGATGGAGTTTTCGGAAACAAACTAGCTTGATATAATGAAAAACATGCAAAATTCAGAATTTGGACAAGTGATGAACTCAACTCAACTAAGAAGTTTTTTTTTTAAAGCTAACTAAAGCAGAGAAAATTCAAAATAGCTAAAGAAGATATCAATGGATTCCAAAAGCTATCTTATACCAAAAGACAAGCAATTAATTGATTCAAACTAGTGCCTAAAGCAGCTTGGCACGCAAGCTGAAAATTTGTGCAAAAGCTGCTGTTTTGTGCCAAAAACTACTTCCAACAATTCAGCCTTGAAAACTTATTGATCAAGCTTGGAAAGAGCTGCTACAATTGCAGAGCTATGTAGGGATAAGAAGACTTTTCAGATCTGAAATAAGCACATCCGAAATTGACAGAATTTCAGGTTACCTAATTGCAGAAATCAAGAGTTGAATTTGAGGAGCAACTAAGCTCCAGAACTCACAAGCAACTGATATTGCATTTACCCAACTAATTACAAGAAACAATTCAGAAACTAACTAATCTAGCTAATATGAAAATGCAAACCTAAGGACTTGATACGCAGAGTCAAGATGCAGAAATTTCAGAAATTCTGGACAGAATTGAAATAGATTAACTAGTTGGAATGCAAAACAATTTAGCAACTAAGAACACTACTTGAAACTAACTTAAGGAGCAATGAATCTAGTGATTTCTGGATTTGATTATCAATTCAAATGCACACTGCAGCAAAAACAGATTGAAGAATTCAGAATTTACTTGGCACGCTAGCTAAAATTTGGCACGCAGCAATTTGACTAAGAAATAAACTGAAATTTGATCTAGTTGATCACTAAACAAGTTCCTATATTGCTCTACTTGCAGAATTGAAGCTAAATTATAGCTAACAACTTAAAATGGTAAATTACAGTAGCTGAACAGAATTTCAGAACAAAGCTTGCGGCAGAATTAAAAACTACAGCTAAAACTAAATTATAAACCAATTAAACTACTCCTCGACCCTTCTTGAGCTCAGAATCTTCTTGGTTGTCAATCAAGAGCTGGCTTCGAACCCCTAGGCTCAGCAAATCGGTGGAAAACAACTTCAATCCATCAATTTTGCTCAAACAGCTCTGAATGGGAAAATTCCAATCCGAGCCCTTTAATCTCAACTTGCTGAGCTGCGATGAAGATTTGGAGACGACCTGAGCTCACCTGAGAACCCCTACAAGTGGCTCAGGTGATCTGAATTTGAGTGTAGCTGAGATTCAAGCTCCCGGACCACAGAGAATGCGAAACCCTCAACAAGCTCTGTCCGGATGAAGTTTGAGTTGAATTTCGGATCGAGATTGCCTTCCAAGGATTCAGATGATGAATTTCAGTAGGAATCGAGGTGGTCGCGCCTTGGATTGAAGAAAAATTGAAGAAGAATGGAAGAACATGAAGAACTAGAGAAGACGGCGAAGACGCGACAAAGGGAAGAAGCTGCTGCGTTTTGATTAAATACTTAAGCATGGACGGCTGTGATTGATTTGAGGAAATCCAACGGCGGATCTTGCTCTGATTGGAGCCAAACTTTGATGATGATGATCTGGGGTCAGGATCTGCCTTGTGATAGCTCGGATCCTCCAGATTTGCAACGGATGGTCCAGATCAAGCTAATCTTTGAATGGATGATCCAGAGCCCTTCAAGCTTGATCCAACGGTTGATTTAGCTCTGATTGGGATGAAATCTTCAGATCTTGATCAAGGCGCTTGATCAACCCTTGCCCTAGCTCGGATTGCTTCGGATCGTCCCGGATGGCTCAGATCTAGCCGCTCTTGAATCGGACGGCTCGGATTAATCGTAAGCTTGATAATTCGATCCGGTTCACTTCTGACTCAAGTTTGACCCAATATGCCCTAGGTCCATGAGCCTTTTATGCCTACAAAAATAAATCAAGAATTTAGTGGCCAAATAATCTAAAAATTTGCATATTTACAATTAAGTCCAAAATAAAGGTAAGTTCTAAAACCTAGGGCAATTTCATAATTTTAGCAATAAAAACATAGGTCAAACATGGATTTAAGCAGCTCAAATAACCAATAAAATAGTATTTATCAGTGACGAACAAGGAGTACATTGAGCTAGGGAAGGATTGGGGTTTAGATTTCTTATTGTAATTTCAGTTTTAGCTGTAATTTCATTTCTGCTTTGTTCTGTTTATGTTTTTCGTATCAGCCACTTAGTTTCAAGTTTCTGAATTGTTTTAGCTTCAATTGCGTTTCATTCTGCAAGTTTAATAGCTAGGAAATGTGTTTAGTGGATAATAGTTTGTAATTTTAGTTTAATTCTCGTTTCATTGCTGCGTTTCAGTTTTACTAGTTGCGTGCCAATTTCTTTTCTGCTTTCTCATTTAGTTTCTGAACTTGTATCAGATGTTGTTTGTTTTCTCAATTGTTTTTGCATTTAGTAGTTGTTAATTTCTTTATTCGAGCTAGGTAGATGTTTATCTAGTTAACACAGCACTTAACTTTAGTTGCCGCAAGTCAGTTTCATTACTGCTTTTCTTTTTGTTCAGCTGTCGCATAACAAAATATTCCTGCGTACCAGTCTTCCTTTCCCTGAGTTTCTGATTTTTTTTGGTATTAAGTTAGCTTAGTTTTAATCTTCTGTATTCACCTTGAAGTGTGTTCATATACATAGCTCTTGAATTCGATTTCTGCACTTGGTCTTATTAGTTCCGTATCAATTTGTTTCATTCCTGCATATTGGTTTCTGCATAAATTGATT
Source organism: Boesenbergia rotunda (assembly GCA_024364735.1). Classification (NCBI taxonomy): domain Eukaryota; kingdom Viridiplantae; phylum Streptophyta; class Magnoliopsida; order Zingiberales; family Zingiberaceae; genus Boesenbergia; species Boesenbergia rotunda. The sequence continues at coordinate 127,485 of JAGFNQ010003063.1, read as the reverse complement.
TCTGAATCTCAAATCAGTGAGCTCAGCTTTTGTCTGAATCGAATTTGAGCATTAGACCTGAGAACTTAACTTCACCAGTGATCGGTTTATTTCTGAAGATTTGTTCAGCTTGTGCCAGTTTTCTCAGCTTGTGTCTCAGTTTTATTGCGGCAGTTTCGATTTTATCTGCGTTTCTGCAAATTCTGCAAATTCTGCACCTTTCATTTCTGCATCTTCATTTCCTGCACAAGCTGCGTTTCAGATTCAGTTTGCGTATCCAGGGCACTTCTGCACATCAGTTGGGGTTTCAAATTCTGCTTCACATTCATTTTGTTTCGAATCCATTTGTTTCGGAATTCTGAAATTCATTTGTTGTTTCAAATTCATTTGTTTGCATCAATTTGAAAATCTGCAGTTAGTAACATTTTGGCAAGTTGTATCAAGTAAATTCCTGCTCTAGTTTTGATCGAATTTCAGCACTGATTTACTCCCTTACTTAGCATCCGTTTTGCATTCGAAATCAGACCTGTTTTCCAAAAATTGGCTAAGTGCTTCAATTGATTAAGTGGTCAATTGGTTGAATCATTAAATGCAATCACTTTGTTTATTCATGAGCTAAGGTTCCTTTATTTTCATTGCAATTTCATTTCCGATTACAAACCAAACCCAGAATTATTCGAAACACAAAATCCACAAACGACACATAAACACGAGCTCGAATCAAACAAACTCTCAACTAGTCCCTAGGAAAAATACGACCTGTGGCCCCTTTACTACGCTTTTATTCTTGATTGCAAAAAGGGTTTCCAGCATTTTATACATATTCTAAATTTGGAGGACCCACACATTTCGTGACAGCCTATTTCGGGTCCGTCATATCTCCTACAATTTCTATACATAAGGTACTTTTAATTAAAGACATGAAGTTTAACTTAGTGTGAGTCAGTTATGTGATGCGGGCTATAGGGTTGAATTTCATGCTAGGAAGTGCCTAATAAGACAAAGTGAATCCGATAATGTCATATTAGAAGGGTATAGAGAGGCTAATTTGTATTATCTTGATCTTGCTTATGCTACTAACAATTTGACTAAGTGTTTCATATCTAAAGAAGAAGAAGGGTGGTTGTGGCACCGGAGGCTTGGACATGTCAACATGAGAAGCATTGCAAGAGTGGCCAAGGAAGAATTGGTGAAGGGGCTACCTATGATCAAGTATGAGAAGACCAAATTGTTTGATGCATGCCAAGAGGGTAAGCAATCAAAATCATCACACAAAGGTAAAACCCTAGCCACTACTACTTTATCATTAGAGCTTTTACACATTGATTTGTTTGATTGTCATAGTACTCCCTCACTAGTAGGGAGTAAATATTGTTTAGTTATAGTAGATGATTTCTCTAGGTTCTCATGGATTTTCTTTATGAAACATAAGGACGATACCTTAGAAATCTTTATAGGATTTAGTAAAAGGGTAGAGAATGAAAAACACCTCAAAATTAACCGAATTAGGAGTGACCACGGTGGGGAGTTCGAAAATTCAAGTTTCTCATAATTTTGTGTAGAAAATGAATACAAGCATGAATTTTCATGCCCATGGACTCTTTAACAAAATGGGGTAGTTGAGAGGAGAAACAGAGCCTTACAAGAAGCTGCTAGGACTATGCTTAATGCATATTCCCTTCCTAGCTATTTTTGGGCAGAAGCGGTTAACACCGCTTGTTACATTCAAAACCTGATTTTGGTACATAGGTTCCTAGGAAAAACACATTTTGAATTATGGAATGGGAGAGTTCCGCAAGTCCACTACTTTAGGGTCTTTGGATGTAAAGTCTATACTTTAAATACCAAAGATGACCTAAGGAAGTTTGAGTCAAAAGCCGATGAAGGAATTCTAGTTCGGTATTCATCAACTAGTAGGGGTTATAGAGTTTACAACAAAAGGACAAAAGTGATTGAAGAGTCCTCAAATGTTAACTTTGATGAATCAACAAGTACCTATCGTAGAAAAGCCTCAATTGATAAGGATATAGAAGAAGTCCAACCCCTTGCCTAAAGAATCCAAGACCTACATTTGGAGGGCAATGATCAAGGGGGAGTAAGAAGTACCCTAGAGGATGAGGAAGAAGTAGTCAATGAACCCACGACCTCTAGGCCCTTGAGACATCACCAAGATCACCCTATTGACCAAATAGTGGGTGATGTCACTCAAGGAGTAAGGACTAGGTCCTATTTCAGAGACCAAACTAGTCAAATAGCCTTAATCTCTCAATTAGAACCTAAGTCTATTGATGAAGCATTGGGAGATGTAGATTGGGTCTTAGCCATGCAAGAAGAGCTAAATCAGTTTGAGAGAAGTGAGGTTTGGGAGTTGGTTCCTAGGCCTAAGATTGCACCATTGTAACCACAAGATGGGTCTTTAGGAACAAACTAGATGACCAAGGCAAAATTACTAGGAACAAGGCTAGATTGGTAGATTAGATTATGATGAGACTTATGCCCCCGTAGCTAGATTAGAGTCCATTAGAATTCTACTAGCCTATGCCGCTCACATGGGTTTCACACTTCACCAAATGGATGTGAAGTCGACATTCCTTAATGGGATCATTAAGGAAGAGGTCTATGTAGGACAACCCCTCGGGTTTGAGGACCCTAATTATCCAAGACACGTTTACAAATTGAGAAAAGCCTTATATGGATTGAAACAAGCTCCCCGGGCTTGGTATGAAAGATTTTCTTCATTTCTAGTGTCTAAGGGGTTTAGGAGAGGAACAATTGACCCTACTTTGTTCCTAAAATCTAAGGGTAAGAACATATTTGTTACCCAAGTGTATGTAGATGATATCATTTTTGGGTCAACAAATAATGACTTCCTACAAGAATTCATTAAATGTATGGAAGATGAATTTGAAATGAGTCTTGTAGGAGAGCTAACCTTCTTTCTAGGTCTTCAAGTTAAGCAAACTAATGAAGGAACACATGTTTTATAAACTAAATATGCTAAGGAAATGCTAAAGAAATTTGGCTTAGAAAATACTAAGGTAGCATCTACCCCCATAGGAACAAATGTGAAAATGGATAGTGACCTTGAAGGGAAAATGGTAGACTCTAAGCAATATAGGAGCATGATTGGTAGCCTACTATACCTAACCGCTAGTAGACCCGATATACTTTTTGCGGTAGGTATGTGTTCAAGGTATAAATCTTGTGTCAAAGAGTCCCATTTGGTTGTAGTTAAGAGGATCCTAAGGTATGTTAAAGGTACTCTCAATGTCAGGCTTTGGTATCCTAGAACCCCTAGTGTTGATCTTATTGGATACACCAACTCAGACTATGTGGGATGTAAGCTAGATAGGAATAGTACTAGTGGAGGGTGTCAATTCATTGGGTCTTCCTTAGTTAGTTGGAGTAGTAGGAAACAACCATGCGTTGCCCTATCAACAACGGAGGCGGAATATGTGGCAATGGGTGGGTGTGTTTCCCAACTCCTTTGGATCATGCACACTTTAGAAGATTATGAGTTACATTATTCCAAGGTCAAAGTCTTGTGTGATAATGTAAGTACAATCAATTTGACTAAAAATCCGGTTCACCACTCTAGGACAAAACACATTGAAGTGAAACATCACTTCATTAGGGACCATGTGGTAAGGGGAGACATAGAATTACACTACGTTGAATCAAAGTCAAACCTAGCCGACATTTTTACCAAGTCTCTTCCCGAATCGGAGTTTACATCCTTAAGAAGAGGCCTTGGAATGTGTTTTGTAGAAGTATAGGATGAACCTTGGGATATTACATTTGAAAAAGTGTGCTTAATCCATTAGGGTGATACATTTGGTTCACTTGTGCTTGTGGCATATTGTTGAATCATTAAAAGTATCAAAATATGAAAACTAGACCACCTATGGGGAAGGCAAGTGTTTAATCAATGGACACTTTGCCCAAAGAACATAGTTGGACATTTTAAACCTTTGAAAACCATTTTATGTTTTCTATGTGTTGTCATACCTTTGAAAGATATATGATTTCAAAATTAGGTTGTAATGTTGATACAAAATTTAGTGGTTTTCAAGGATTTTGAGTTTTTATCAAAAGTCAAGCATGTTTGAAATTTTATATGGACTAATATTTTTCCTTGATAGAGTATATCATTTCAAACATGTCTGCAAAATTTTACAATTTTTGGTATTTTTTGGATTTTTCTGGACGTTTCTGAAATTCGACAGAAAAGCTGAAAATTCTGACTGATAGCGTATCAGTCGACTGCCCCATGGGCAGTCGACTGGCACGCCTAGTTTCAGACTCTGAAATTTTTTTCAGAAATCCAACTTTCTCTCATTTGATGCCATAGAGTTGGGTTGCTTGAGGCAATCATTTTGATGGTGTCAAAGGGGGAGAATGGGTGGTTTAAGTTAGATCTTTGACTTGGTTTAAGTTAGTTGTTTAACTTAAACCTTGGATAACTTGATAATTGGAAATGGATAAAGGCATAGGTTAAGGGGAGGGTACCTCTTAGGCTTTACTATGTCTTATACTCTTAATTAATGTTGTTTAGTGTTAAGTTGGACTTGAAACTTAACTTGGATTATGAGTAGAGTTGAAAATGGGAAAAGACATGGATTAAGGGGGAGGATACCTCTTAGGTTTTTGATATGTCTTATGATTTTCAATTGCTACTGCTTTTATTGTTATTGTTGACTGTATTTTATCCCTAAACTTAAACATATTGTCACACATCAAAAAGGGGGAGATTGTTGAGGCAATCGACCCTAGAATGATTGGAAGATCATGGTTTTGATGTGTGTGTGTGAATATGTTTAAGGTTAGGGTGTTATGTTGTATTTGATATGTGTGATTGAGTTTGCAGGACTTGGAGAATCACACATGGTGAACATATCCGAGGGACGAGAGCCGAGGGAGGAGGACTCCAAGGGCAAGCCGGGAAGTGGACTTCAAGGGCACACGTGAAGGGTGGCATGGAGGCAAGCCAAGGGAAGGCTTGTGTGCGCATCCGAGGGACGAGAGCCAGAGGAAGATGACTTCAAGGGGCGAGCTAAGGGAGTGAACCTGAAGGCACACGTGAAGGAGAAGGTTTAGAGTGGCTGAAATTGAGCTGAGAGGCAGGACAGTCGACTGGCCAAAGGGCAGTCGACTGCCAAAACTCACAGAGAGTTTTCAGCCTCGGACCAGTCGACTGCCCCAGGGGCAGTCGACTGGTAACACCCCAAAACTAGCCGTTGGCTAGCAATTAATGCTAGACCAGTCGACTGCCTAGGGGCAGTCGACTGGTGCGGGTCTGGACAGACTGCGAGTTTGTCCTGTTCTCTTATAAAAGGAGGACCTTTTTACACGTGAACGGTACGGTTTTCGTACTGTAATGAAGTGCTGCTCGTGCAAAAAGTCTTCTCATCTTCCTCTCTCTTCAATCACTATATTCTGTAAAGAGGAAGACAACACCGCTGTAAAGGTTTCTCCACCTGAAGGAGATTTTTCTTAGTGGAGGTGGAGTACGTGCGTGGATCCTTGGATTAGTCACCCATTTGGGTGGATACCAAGTAAATTCCGATTGTTAGCATTGTTTTCTATTATTAGTTTATTTTTATTTCCGCTGCGCTAACAATCTTGTAGAGAATTCTACGAAAAGTGCTATTCACCCACCCTCTAGCACGCTATTTGATCTATCACTCTATAGGCTCTCGGGCGCCCGGATGGCTACTATATAAGGGGATTCGAGTCAAAGTTTCAAGACATCAATTTCTCTATTTGACTACTCATTCTCTGCAAAGAAAAAGCGCTAAGACGAAGTTCTGCGACCAAGGAGGCTCCAGGAAGTAGTGTGGGACGCTTCGGACATCCAGAGTTGGTCAAGTTCTTCACTTTTGGTTTGATTTATTATATGTTATACTGTTCTAATTTTTATATTTGTGCTTGTACTCAAAATTGTAAGACGGGTTTCTCCACCTCCGGAAAACTTTCGGAAAGGAGATCACTAGTGGATGGATGCTTCACGTGATCAAGCCTTGGACGTATTGACCCTGGGGGGGTTGGGAACCAAGTAAATCCCATATGTTCTTGTGTGTCTTTTGTTCTTATTTATTATTCTGCTGCGTACTAACACACTTTATAGAAAGAACGAATGAACGAACAATAAGATTCCGAGAAAGCGAAAAGTTGATTTTCACCTCCCCCCTCTATCGACGCCATTGATCCCACATCATCTTGCTCCATAGCTCATGAGCATTCTTATACTCACCTATACGACTAGTTACATCATTAGATAAAACATTAAGTAAAATTGAGATTGTCTTCTCATTTGCCTTTGATTGTGATTGTTGCTCCTTGGTCCAATATCTTGGTCGGAGCTTCTTCCCATACTTGTCCTTTGGGGCTTCAAATGGTTCTTTGAGTGCGATCATATGGAGGTCTAATGTTCGAATCCTGAGGAAGGCAAAAATCCACTTGTCAGGGGTGGGAAGTTCTTGTGAGTAACGGCACGGCCAACGGTCGACGAACTAAGGGGTCGTCAAAGTTGGGCCGCCAAATGTTCATTTGGCCGCTAGGTTGTTGGGCCGAGGGGTCGGGTCGACGGGCCGGGTCGTTACATTGTCTCTCGTCCCTCGAATACATATAAGCCTGTGGCTTGTCTCCACATGTCATCCTTTGTGTATGCCTCGAAGTTCGCTTCCCTCGGCTCATCATTGCTACCTTGTCCACGGTCCCTCGGATGCACCATCCTTCACCAGACTCGAAGCCATCAAGCTGAGTCTATGTGTATCCAGCAAAATCTACACACTTAAATATACATATCAAATACAAGGGCAAACCTAACTTAAACCCTCTGCCCAAACATCAAAACACATAGTTTCATGGACCATAGACTGCTCTAACAGGGTTGACGAAATTGGTCTTGGTTAAAGGCCAATTAGTAGTCTAAGTGCTCAGGTGTGTTTATGCAGGTTCTGACGAGGTTTCTCCACCGACAAGGAGCGGCACGAGCTAGCTGGGAATTTTTCGAGAAGTCATCCATCGACGGATTGAGATTGTCCACCTTACGAACAGCCGTGAAGTAGGAGCTTTATCTCTGAACCATGTTAAACGGTTTGTTCCTTTGTTAGCTTAGTTTTGATTATTAATATTTTCGTGTGCAAGCTAATGGTGTAGGAAGAAACCAACAATTTGGGGGCAACGTCTATTTAACCCCTCTAGTCGGCCTACGATCCCATACAAAACCTTCGTCTTCGTCGATCCAAAAACCTTCCTCTATCGGTGCGATCCCAAGAAAAACCCACAAACCTTCGTCTTCGTCGCTTTCCGCCCGCTTAACACCTTCGTCTCCTCTCCCAATGTCACTATCGCCCTCCTCCGCTGCCTTAATTAACCACGGGGTAAGCAGATCAACGAGTCAAATCTAGGTCACTCAGGATCCTCCTCTCGGTCAACCAGCTGAAGCTGAAGAATGGCACTCCTTGCGATGGTTGTTGATGACCTCCATCCGAGCCTTGTCTTGAAGCTGGGTCAGGGAGGTGGGAGCCACTCACTTTGTCGTTTCCTATCTGCGATCTCCACCTCCTTAAAGATCAGGTTTTGATCCTTTTCCTCTTTTGTCTCTACCTTTTTCTGGCTACCTCTGACCTTGTAGATTTAGGCTAAAAGGATTTCTTTGCTGTGAGATGTTTTGCTTTCTCATCCATAAATGCTTATCAAGAATTGAAATTTGCAGTCTTATAAATATCTCTCTTGTATGTTCGTTTCAGTTACAGGATTGATATTTCCTCCATTTAGATTTTTCTTTGTTCTTTCATTTGGGTGATAGTTGTTTCATGGATCTGAGATCGTTGCTTTCTTGTCCCTAAATACATCAGAACATGCAGATCGAAACATCTGGTTAATATAGGATATTTTTGAAGATCAACCCATAAAATATTACTGATTTGTGATGGTTCTATATACCATGGAATGATTTTCCTTGACCCCATTGTTGTTGGATTGGAGCATATCCATTTAAGTCTACGAAAAGATGAAACCAAAGGTGAAAGCCCTAAACTTGCTTAATGAATGTTTATTCTTTACCTGAGTGACTTATTTTTTGTTGATGCTATTGTCAGACGTCCATTCCTATGCACTTTTTGTTAGTGTGTGCACTTATGTGCCAAGACACTTTTATATATTTATGGATAATTATTTTAATAAAAGGCAAGTATTTGACGTTAATCATTTACTTTTCTGTACGTATATGATTAATGATAAAGTCCCACAGATTAATGGTTATATTATTCTGAAAATCGTCCTTGATCGGATAGATATCTAGAGAGGACATAGATATCTAGATTAACGCTAAGTATGACTAGGTCAAGATAGATCGGAGGGATGGATATCCAAGTTGTACTTGGGGGTGCATTGAGTTTAGAGGTACACTGGACACGACCCGCTTAAGAGAACACCACATATTAAGCATCATTGGTAGTTCGTCTTAATGAACGAGTGTAACTGATCTTTTGACTTGAGACCTTCATATATTCTATGCGTGGAGTTATGTACTTTGATGCCGTTAAAAGCAATCTTTAATCGGATTGTGATTAATACGGTAATTGGGTGTATGACAAAACGTAGAGAGAATAATGTTGAGTCAATAGAGAATTCATCGCTCTCTTGGATTTGGGGTTTAACATCCTGGCCGCTTGATAGAGATATTAGTGACTCGAAATCCATGACCATGGGAGGAATGATTATCATTCAAGATGAGTCTATTATATCTTGGAAATCAAGTAAAACAATTAATTGGTAATGATGCATACTGCACCGAATTAATTGGGATGTAGAATGAAGATGAAGAGATTGAATTACACAGTAATCGGTTCATGGAGGTTTTAGTTTATAACTAATATTCTATCACGTTGGGTGGCTAAAAACTGTTGCTAGACGGTTACCTTAGTCTGTGTATGGATTTACACTGCCTTCGTGTATAGAACCTAGAGGGTCGCACGCATAATACATAGACGCGAACAGTATCTGTAGTTGATTATTTTAGTGGATACTAAAATTAATCAATTTATTATTTCTGAATAAGAATTAATTGGATTATTAATTATTTCTGAAATATCGGAAGCTAGAACGGATCAAGATCAAATATGGATTTATTTGATATAGAGAAGAGAGAGTAGAATTTATCTCTTATTCTCTTTGGAGAATTTGAAGAATCACAATTATCGTGGCAATAATGGAGAAGATGAAAAGTTTCTATTAATGAATATTAATGGAGAATTTAAAGAGTTGCATTCATTATAATTAATAGAGAAGATGAAGAGTTACGTCTCTTCTTCTTCCTTGGAGGCTATATATAACCATCCTTGGAAGAAGACTAGGTGGCTCTAAGGTATTCTCTGTGGTCTCTCTTGTGCGAGCTCTCTTCATCTCTCCCGGGAAGCCTTCGGCAGTCTACTTCTTCTCTAGTTGGAGACGCATCTCCAGATCCGTAGTGCATCCGAAAGAATTCTGTCGATCCAAGTGGCTAGCATCTAACGGATCATCTAGTTCGTGATCTTGTACGCGTGGATACCGCTAGAGGAGTCACACGTGGGGCTCTCATCTTTTCGTGATATTATTCACAAATAAGCAAAGGATTATAAGGTATGTTTTCAGTTTATATTTGTTTTCACATCATTTTGTTTAGAACTATATGTACCACAAAAAGATCCATGATTTAAGAGCAGATTTTTGCTTTATTATAAATATTTCGCTGCGCTCAGAACCTAACACTTTTAGATCTAGATACCCAACCGTGGTTGAGGTATTCAACCATCTATTTGCTGCGTTTATTTGGAAATAGATTATGTGTTTAATACATTGTTTCCTTTGTGCTAGGATGGGAGTTCCAATTGATTAGCCATCATGCATTTGTTGCAACAAATTTTAGCTCTTTTCCAAGTTAATGTTCTTGAAGATCGGAGGCCCGGTTAGAGGGGGTGAACAGCTCGTCGCCCAATTGTCTTCTTTCTACACGTGTTAGTTGCGCTAGCGGATATGAAACTTGAACAAAGAAAAGCAATGCTAATGCTTTTCCTTTACGTGGTTCGGAGATTACTTGCTCCTATTCCACGGCGTGTCTTTGAGGTGGATGAACTCTTAATCCGTCAGTGGATTAGTCCCCGACAATCTCTGGCTAAACTTTCTCGTTTTCGGTGGAGAACAATCTCTCACAAATCTCTCTTCCCCTTTACAAGATTGAGAATTAGGGTTAGGAGGAAGAGCTTAAGCATAGAAGCTTTGAGCACTTGATCAAGAAGGTTTTCACAGAACATCTAACCCTTCTCAAGTCTCAAAGCTTCCCCTTAGATAGAGGAGAGATTTGTTAACAAAACAGCTTAGCCCCGACACCAGTCGACTGGTCTCAACCTCAGTTGACTGATGCGCAGCCAACGACTATATTTCAAATAGCAGTTGACTGCCATCTAGGCCAGTCTACTGGTCTCTACTGTTTGAAATCCACAGAAAAATCAGTCGACTAATCTTCCTACCAGTCGACTACTCTCAATGCACACTCACACTCATCCTCTCAGGAGTTGCCCTTTGAAGCCCTCTTCCTATGTCTATCGTCCCTCGGATACATACGAGCCCGCAGCTCGTCCCCATGTCATCCTTCGCGTATGCCTTGAAGTCCGCTTTCCTTGGCTTCACTCTGGTGCTCCTTGTCTGGCGATCCCTTGGATGCACCATCCTTCACCGATTCAAGGACCCGAGCTCCAGGATGAGATCTCCCACACTTAGCTGCGCCAAGCTTCTCATGTGTGTTCCACCAAATCTTGCATAACTCAAACACATATCAAACCAATATGAAATCATAACTTAAACTTATTGACATACACATCAAAACCTATAATCGTATCGATCAAACTTGGGCTAATTGTACCAACAATCTTTCTCTTTTTGATGTGTGACAATATATTTAAGTTAGGCTTAAAGCAATTTTGAAAATACAAAGCATAGTATAACATAAAATATTAAAAATATCCAAGCTCCCTCTTAACCTATACTCTATCACTTGATTTTCAAATTTTGGGCAAACACACGAAGAAATAAGTTTCTAACTTAAACTCTTCTATTCTCCCCCTTTGACACTATCACAAAGATTGTACCAAATAATCATACATACTATGGCATCAAGTGTGATCAATTTTGATAAAATTCGAATTCTAATAAAAACAGACTCTGAAAAATCATCTGACCAATCGATTGCTCTCTACACTAGTTAACTGGCACAAATCTCATCCGAATTTTAACTTTATGAGCTGAATTTCAAAAAGCATATAAAATTCTAGAAAATTCAAAAAATCATGAAATTTTACAAACATATTTCTTGAACTATTCTTCAATAAGAAAAAATATGTTTTCATGAAAAATTAAAATATTTTTGAGTTTTTAACCAAAATCCAAAATCTTGAAAAACATTCAACTTTTTATCAAGTTTAAGCCCTTGTTTTGGAACCATATGTTTTTCAAATATATACCACACTAAGTAAAACATAGAATTATTTTCAAAACATTTGAAATATCCAACTATGATATATAGGCAAGATGTTCATTAATTAATCATCTGTTTTCGTCATAGTTGGTCTATTATTACTAAAATGATACATCTAATAATCATCAAAATATCATAAGCACAAGTGAATTATTTGTATTATCATAACATCTCACATGCATAAAGGCATAAATCAAGTCATTGTGATATGAAATCAAGGTGATCCCTACTTAGCCTATTTGATCATGAATTTTATTTGGCTAAGTGCTCCCCTTTAAGGTCTCAAGTCAACCATTTTTCACAAATTTGAATTTTAACATGCATGGTTGACTTAACCCTAAATCCTCTAACCCTTGAGGATTGACTTTGACACCCAATAGGAATTTTTCCTAATTGGGTTAATCAAGTACTCCTTAGGGATCCATTTCCTACCTAGGGTTTTTGTCTTTGATTGCTCCCTAGCAAGCAAGCAATGATAGGTTTTTTCATGGTTTAGTAACCATATCCTAGCCCCGTTTCTTGAAACTTGCTCTTTGGCAACTAATGATCATGTCTAGAGTGTTAGAGCCAATTTTAAATTTTTCTAGAGTTTTTGAGAGGTAATATATCTCTTCCCTTAATTTCCTATTTTTCTCTTCTAAACATGAAACATTTGAACTAGATGAAGAAGAAACATGCGTGTCATCATCCATGGATTCTAATTTTTTATTAAGCATGCAAATCTCATTTTTCAAACATGTAATTTTCTTTTTAGCCTTAAATAAATCATCATTAATACTAGAAATAATTTTAACTAAAGTAGTAGTGGGTAAATATATACCTCACTTACCGAGGCGTCCGAGTCTGAAGTTTGACCTCCCCCTTCACTTGAGCTCCCTTCATCTTCGCTTGAGCTCATTCCTTCTTCAATTTTGGATGATATGGAGGCTATGCCATCAACTCCCATAAACGCAAAGTGGGAGATAATGGGCTCCTCTTCATTCGATGATGACGTATCATCCCATGTTGCAACTAAGCTTTAGACTTTCTTCCCTTTTTCTTTTGATTTCTTCTCCTCCTTCTTTCCTTCTTTTCTTCAAGAGTCGACATTCATCCCTTATGTGCCCTTCTTCTTAACAATTGTAGCAAATGATCTTCCTAGTCCTATTCTTACTTTTTGAACTTTTCCTATCATGAGATTTGTTAGATGAAAAATGTTTAAAAGTTTTTCTCATTTGTCTTACTATATACACCTCTTCATCACTATTTATTGAGACACTTGATTCTTCCAAATCGGAGGATGGTGAGGATGAAACCTTCTTCTTCTTGCCCTTTCCCTTGTTTGCCACAAGGGCTACTCCTTTTGGTTTGTAGACTTCTCCACCCAATCCTTCAATCCGAGTTTTATGGAGCTCTATAGTTGAGAAGAATTTATCTAGAGAGCACTTCTCTAGATCCTTGGAGATGCAAAACGAGTCTATAATTGAGCTCCAATTTGATGTTCTTGGGAAATCATTCATGGCTTTCATCATGATGTCACGATTGGAGAGTTGCTCACCTACACTTGTTAGTCCACTTAATATTTCTTTAAATTTAGCATGAAGTGAAGATACCATTTCTCCTTTTTCAAGCTTGGAATTGTTAAGTTGAGTTTGAAGAAGATCTCTTTTTGCCAACTTTTCTTTCGATGTGCCTTCATGAAGCTCTACTAGCTTTTTCCACAAATCCTTGGCACTCTTATAGCTTCCAATCCGGGTTATTTCTTGTTGGGGAAGACCACTTAGAAGATGATGCATTGCCTTTAAATTTGCTAAATGATCATCTTTTTGCTTTTTGCTCCATCTTATCTTTTCATGTGGTTTATTATTTTGATCCCTAGGCACTTCAAAACCATTTTCCATAATTAACATAATATCAAAATCGGTATTGAAGAATACCTCCATTCTTTTCTTCCACCAAGAGAATTCTCCTTCAAATTTTGATGGTTGAATGTGTGAGTCGACCATTTTGATGAAAATTGCTCTTCTCGACAGCTAATGCGTTGAAGGGCGATCTTGCGCTCTGATACCAATTGTTGAAGATCAGAGACCCTACTAGAGGGGGGGGGGGTAAATAGCTTGTCACCCAAATTGTCTTCTTCCTACACGTGTTAGTTATGCTAGCGGAAATAAAACTTGAACAAAGAAAAATAATGCTAACACTTATCCTTTACGTGGTTCGGAGATTACTTGCTCCTACTCTGCGACGTGTTCTTGAGCTGGACGAACTCTCAATCCGTCGGTCGATTAGTCCTTGGCAATCTCCGGCTAAACTTTTTCCTTCTCGGTGGAGAACAACCTCTCACAAATCTCTCTTCCCCTTTACAAGATTGAGAATTAGGGTTAGGAGGAAGAGCTTAGGCGTAGAAGCTTTAAGCACTTAATCAAGAAGGTTTTCATAGAACATCTAACCCTTCTCAAGCCTCAAAGCTTTCTCTTAAATAGAGAGAGTTATTAACAAAATAGCTCAGCCTCGACACCAGTCAACTGGTCTCAACCCTCGTTCACTGAAACACAGCCAATGGCTAGTCAACGATTATATTTCAAATAGCAGGCAACTTCCATCTAGGCTAGTCGACTGGTCCCTACTGTTTGAAACCCACAGAAAGATCAGTCGACTGGTCTCCTTATCAGTCGACTGCTCTCAATACACACTCACACTCATCCTCTTCGGAGTCGCCCTTTGAAACCCTCTTCCTTTGGCTCTCGTCCCTCGAATGCATATGAGCCTGCTGCTCGTTCCCATGCCATTTTCGCGTATGCCTTGAAGTCTGCTTCCCTTAGCTCCACTCCGTTGCTCCGTGTCTGGCGGTCCCTCGGATGCACCATCCTTCACCGATTAAGGACCCAAGCACTAGGATGAGATCTCCCACATCTGGTCGCGCCAAGCGCCTCATGTATGTTCCACCAAGTCCTGCATGACTCAAACACATATCAATCCAATATGAAATCTTAACTTAAACTTATTGACACACACATCAAAATCTATGATCGTACCGATCAAACTTAAGCCGATTGCACCAACAAATGTGTCTTCATGCTAAATCTCGATTGAACGTGATTCTTTGATTTTGGAAATGTTTTATCATTTCTTGAAGTCTTTATGGTAACAATTTTTTTTTATTCATTTACACTCATTCATCTTGCTATTAGGTGTAAGTGGAATTTTGTATTCACTCCAAGAAACACAAACTTAGTAAACAATATGTCAAAAAATAAACAAATCAAGATAGAGAGAAGAATATTATCATCATGTTCCAACTTAGTAAACAATATATCTAGCAATAAATCAAGATATCAAAACTAGTTCATCATGTTATCAATATGTCTAGCATATAATATGCCATATGACATGGTCCAACTCATATGGCATGCTTATCTTAAATAGTACCACTTTTTATACTTCCTTTGTTATGAATAATATGAAATTTTATACTAGCTCTTACAATTCTATGATCCAGTTCACAGACCCTCATCTAGGTGTGTGGAAAATCAAGTCCAACAACCTTGGTCCTAGATACATTTGATGTTCACTTCATGCCATTAAATTGAATATTATGATTTAGTTCTTTTATGGTCATTTCCTTCTTGCAGGTCACTTCTTTTCCATGGTTTTATTGCTAAGTGACTAACAAAAGATCCACGATATTACCATCTACAATTGAGATGCTAAAGGTATCCTACATTGTCAAACTTTTGCATACTATGTAACCTTAAGTGGCTTATTTAATTGGAGATATGAGTTAGTCCTATTAGTTGGTATTGTTGTATTAGTCTCCATAGTAGTTTTGCTCAGATTATGATTGTGAGGTTATGACTACTTGATCACTTTCGTTTGATTATTTTTTCCTGCTATATTTTAATTAAAATAGTTTACAGCATAAATTCATTGAAAAATGCAATTGGGGGCCTCCAAAAATGTTGCCAAAAATAAAAAAGCTAGGTAAATAAGAGCATCATTATTTTCAGAGTTAACATAAACCGAAGTTCTTACTTATTGTCCATAATTTCATTCACTGTTGCAGAGAGTAGAAGGAACTGTATATGGAGACACTGTTTCTTCAAGGCCTATGGGTTATCAAATCAATAGTGTCGAAACTGATGCAGGAAATTAGAAACTTATTTTGCTAGTGTTGTTTCACATCTAATAAGTAGCATAATGTTTTGTATGCCTTCTCGTAAGCAACTTGTAGTTTCACTTTATCTTTTTTTTCTTGTAATGAGGGAGACACCCTGTTTATTCCCAAGGGCAGGTCGTGTTTTGCAACTTGACCATAGTAGAAGTTGAAATGATGGATGCTGAGTTGCAAAGACCTTATCAAGTAATAAATTAAATGATTCTCTGTTGTTATTAGATTGTTAAATCTATTCTCACGTGCCAGATGAAATTTAAGATACCTTGATCAGTTATATGATTCCATTCAATTAATTTTCTTTGCATATGGAATTTGAAGTGTTTGGTTTGTTAGGGATTCAGTTTTCATTACTAGGCACTTAAGAATATTATCATTTTTCATTTGATAGTCATTCATGGAGCATTATGGTAGCATTTTCTAATTTTAAGTATTTGTCACCTTTGTAAGTGAAGTTTAAACATATTTTAAATATTATTTTATAGTCAATCCAATTCAATTAACTAATGGTATAACTATAAGTTGTATAAATAGCTAAATCTATTTAGTCACAGAATATAGAAATTTGATTGTGTTTCCATAAGATTCATAATCGTGTATTCGTGTCAATATGAAACTAAAAATAAGTTTCATAATCCAAAGACTATAAAATGCAAGTCATTATAAAAATATTTTCTTTAAATCATTAGTACAACAGGCTTAAATTTTTGCCCTGTTATTTTGCTGACATGGTGTTTCTTATTTCATGCTGAAGAGTTAAGTTTAATTCCTTGTTACGACTTATTTTTAGGTATTGTTCTTATAGGAGAGATTGGACGAAGTGCAGAAAAATATGTTGCAACACTAATTCAGGTCATGTGTTTGTCCTCTTATTTGAATTTATGATTGTCTTTCATTTCTTGAGCTTGAGCATGTTTCACTTCAATTGTATAAATCTGCACATATTTGTCTAAGAAGGTTCATAGTTTTTCTTAATTTCTCCCAAAGCCAATACACTTTATGAGAATGTATTATAGAAGAATGATTATTTGCTAATTTAAGAATAAGTTTGTAGCGCTTGCTACATGTGTATTGATAATTGTTTTTATTTGCTATCTTGATGTTTGATGTTTTAGATTTTTCTTTTTTTTGTAGAATGTTACAAAAAAATCCTCATATAGAAGATGTCATATCTACTGTATAACATTAATTATCTTTTTATATGAGTGTCAACTTAAGCTAAGTCCAAATATCCATTTGTTTCATAGAGAGTACTGCAGATTTCTATAATTAGTCATGTTGAATCAATAGTTTGGTGTATGGAGTATAGGGCGACCAACCCTACTTGCTACCTTTAAATTGACTTAAGATATCTATTGATATAGCCTTACCAAATAAATCTATAAATTTTTCATATTTCACTAACTGTTCCATTTATATCTACGAGTCATGAACAGATAAAAAACTATCAAGATATGTGAAAGATAATAGTTGTTTGGGAGACTGCAGCATCTGTATTTTTTCTGGGTTAATTTACTGATAGAGCTTTATGCTTATTAACATTTGTTTTTGCTGGCTAAACAGGAAAGTAAAACCGAGAAGCTAGTTGTAGCCTTTATACTTGGTCTTACAGTACCACCAGGACGCAAATGGGTCATGTTGGAGGTTTGCACCATATCTCCTAAACTAATATGAGATGTCATTTTTGGTTTAAAATCACTGGTCAGTTTTTTTTTATAATCTCATCATAAATTCACTGCTTCATTTATCTTAGTTTTTATGATCTCATCATATCTTTTATTGCTCAAATGAACAAGAAGTTTCTCTGCTCTTGCAAATATTTGGGTAGGTGGGAATCGTGTGATTATGCATTCTCTTCCACTTGCCATTTATTCCTTTATAGCATAGTTCTAATTTTAGCAATAACAACTATACGCAAATTTGAATGCTATAAATATTACAAGACCTTTTGTATTGACTCTGAGACTGCTCAGATTTTTTTTAACAATCTTTTCTTTCTGGTTAAACTTGTACATACTATTTGAAATTCAATTTCTTGCTAGATAGCTGCAAATATTGTTAATGATTATCTTTAATAACTCTGACAACTGTTAGGTGTAGCATAATCTATTAGAAGAGTGGTTCAACAGAATGTTGATTATATCTGCAATATGCCACTCCCACAATTTAAAATTCAACTAGAAATCTTACTCTTTATATAATCTATCTTAGTGGTGTTTTGTTATTTCGCAGCCCATTTTAGTTCCACGTTAAAACTATGAGCTATATGGTGAAGGGTTTAGAAGGGTGCATTTCAAATGAATTACCAATAATATGAGCTTAACCATTTTAGTTGGTTTTAGTTATCTATTTAATGAACTAATTTTTTTTAAGGTTGTCAGGATCGAGAACTCACCTAGAAACTAAGTTGTTCATAGGAATTATTTCATTGGATCCTATAATTTAACAACAAATATTTTTAAGAACAATGTATTCATGTATCTTAAAATGCATATAATTTATCAATAGACATTTGTTTGTAATAAATATGGAAGCGAACAATTTGTTAATAGCTTGCAATTGCTGATGTTGTAGCTAGTCCAAAACATTTAGCAAGATGATTTTTATTGTTCTATGTTGAGGTATATGTTCTTTTGATTTAATTTTAAGTAATTTTATTCTATCTGATTTGCTATTCTAGATAGTGCAGTTGTGTCCTTTAAATTTACTACTAATCAACGGCTTACAGATTTCATTTCAACATATCATATAGAATCACTTTTATTGTTTCTGTTTCTTTTCAATTTATTGCTATGATATGTAAATATTTTCTTGTGTTTTTTAGTTTATACAGACATTGCCTAACCGAGGGTAAGGAAGATCACAATGATATTATAAGCAGCATATAGCAATTTTCAAAAGCATTTTTAGCTTACGAGGAGGAAGTTCTGGTATACTTTATTGTTTCTTTCATAGACTACAATATTTGATGCCTTGTCTATTAGATCCTGCAGTCTAACTTTAGGAATTCTAGCAAAGTATAAATTTAAAAGTTAATTAAAATAATAATACTTGTTTCTTAAGGCTGCCGCTTGTTTGTTGGGCTTCTTTTTATTACTGTGAATCCATAGAATGACATGCATTAAATTACATGATTTTAGAGAGGCATTAAGTGATAAATAGTCTTTAAATTTTTTCTTTTGTATGATTCTATTTTTTGGGGATCAAATATGATTCATTATTTCTAATTCTCGTCCAAACCATATTTGACAATTTTTTATTTTCATGCACATTTTCAAATGTTTCAAGTGAAGCATGAGGAGCTTCTTCAGTTTGCTCAAGGTGCAATTTCAGGACTAAAAGTTAATGATGACATAGCAAGGCTACCAATAGACATTTATTTATAGTTTCCTAGTTTCATTAACAGACAATTGCCTGCTATTGCAAAATGCCGTCCAAGTTATTTGAACAAGCAATCGACTAATATAGAAAGGTTGCCAATAGACATTCATTTATGGTTTCACTGGTCTTTCTTAGACAACTTGTATTGTATTGCAAAAAGCTTTCCATGTAATTTGAACAACCAATGGAGCACTAGGGATTCCAAAACATTGAATTCTCTTCTAGATTAAATCATAGTATGCTAGCACAAGTTCATCTTCGGAAAGCCCATGAGGTTGTTTAAGCAATCTGAAGCAAATATCTTTCCGCGATGTTAATGTTATGACTTAGATTGGTACCTTCTTTCATATTGTTCTAGAAATCAAGTAACAGATCCTTTGCAAAGAGGTGATTTGAAGATGGGAGTTGATTTATCATTTGGTGGGAGGCTCTTTTTCTAGATGGTGGAGATTGTCGATATGCTGAAACTAACATATTTTAAGTCATTTGACCTGTGAACTAGAGAAATTTTGTGGGGACCGGTGCCGTCGATAGAGAGGGGGGGGGTGAATATCGACTCGAAAAACCTTCGCGGAAACTTCGTAAATTTTTCGGTTCGGTTCGTTCTAGATGTAGAGTTAGTGCAGCGGAAAATAGAAAGAATGAATAAAAAAAACAACACAGAGTGCACGCGGATTTTACTTGGTTCTCAACCCCCAGGGTCAGTACATCCAAGGCCTAAGCACGGGAACACCCGTCCACTAATGGTCTCCTTTCCGGACTTTCCGGAGGCGGAGAAACCCGTCTTACAGTGCACAAATTACAATTAAAAGATATATAAAAATAAGTACTGAATTGTAAATTCAAACCAAACAAGAAGAGTTGAAGACTCGGCCGATCTGGAACTCCGAAGTGCCATGAATTTCCTCCCGGAGCTTCCTTGGTCGCAGAGCCTCGTCTTTAGCGCTTTGTCGTCACTTGGAAAACTCAGAATTGATCTTGGAATTTGTACTGAGCTGAGGGGTCGAAGCCCCTTTTATAGGCTTGGTGTACGGCGCCTGTAATCAATGAGGCGCCTCATAGAGCTTGGTCAAACTCCATCCTCGCGCCGAACTTGCAGCAGGGATAAGATCCCCCTTCCCAGGTGCCTCACCCATCCAGGGCGCCTGGGAGCTCTCAGGCGCTTGTGTTAACAGGCGCCTGGGAGGTGGCTGCCAGTCTAGGGCGCCCTGTTGATCTGGGACGCCTGTTTCAATATAGGCGCCCTAGAGGTCTTCTTCCAGGTCGCTTGTGTTCGTTTGCCTGCCTTGTTTCCAACTTTTAGGTACCTGCAATATAATCGAAGACAAGACAAACATGCAGATAATCTTAACCTTAAGGACTTGGTTCTGACTTCAGATTTCTGCGAAACCCTAAGTCGAGCCGACGCCTAAGTTCCCATCCCCGGGAACGCGCCTTTCACCTACTCCTCTCAAGAGACGGTTGCCACCCGGCCCATCCGGTTGGACTTTTACTTAGCCTCCGAGACTCTCGGATCTCGAGATGTCCGAACCTCGACCCGTCTCTACTTCTGTCATTAGTCATCGCTCAGCTACGTTGCTCAATCCCTCGGACCAAGACTTCGTGCCTGACTTCACTCATCAGGACTTTTGCTCAGCTTTACTCACTAGGTCTTAGTGTCCAGCTTCACTCACTAGGTCTTAGTGTCCAGCTTCACTCACCAAATCTTAGTGTCTAATTCCATGAACCAGGACTTAGCGCCCGACCCTCGGTCAGGTCTAGGTGTCCAGCCCTCGGCCAGGACTTAGTGCCTAATTCCACGAACCAGGACTTAGTGCCCAACCCTCGGTCAAGTCTTAGTTGCCCAGCCCTCGGCCAGGACTTAGTGCCCAATTCCACGAACCAGGACTTAGTGCCTAGGTTAATTAGGACTTTGGTTCACTTTGGTCCAGTTTTCTTGACTACCTTTCCCTTGTTCAATGTATCATTGACTTAAGCATATTATCAAACATTGAAACACTTAGAGGAAGACACCACTGATGCATCTTGCACCAACAATCTCCCCCTTTTTGATGTTTGACAATATCTTAAGTTAGATTGGATGAAAGGGCTAAGTTACAAACCTTGGGATAAAATGAAAAAAAAAAAATCTAACTTTAGCTCACTCTCCCCTCTTTTAAAAAAAAATATTTTGATTTCATTTGATTATTTGGTAAGAGAAACAAAATTTCTAACTTAAGCGTACTCTCCCCGTTTGTCATACATAAAAAAACACTTGCATCAACAATGAAAATATTTTTTCTTTTGAAAGTACTTAGTATAAATCTTTGAAAGCATAGCAAAGAGTTAGTTAAAAAAAATCAATTTGACCAAAAAAAGTTACACTTTGAAAAGTACTGAGCAATTTGGAAAAATATTTTGCATTTGTAAGAAAATATTTTGAACTTAGATAATTTTTCAAAAAAAACACTCACAAAAGATTATGCAATTTGTACTTTGGATAATATTGTACACTTTATAAAAATATTAGTATTTGAAAGAAATTTTGCACTTTTCGAGAAAATACTAGTATTTTTGAGAAATATTTGGTACTTTTCGAAAAATACAGTACTTTTGAAAAACTTTGAAAAATGCAAGTACTTTTGAAAAATATTATGCCCTTTCTGAAAAATATAAGTACTTTTGATAAATATTATGAATTTTTGAAAAATATAAGTATTTTTTAAAAATATTATGAATTAAAAAAATATAAATACTTTGAAAAATATTAAGCAATTTTTGAAAAATATAAGTACTTTTTAAAAAAATATTATGAACTTTTTGAAAAATATAAGTACATTTTAAAAAAATATTATTTTTAAAATATAATATTTTTTCTTGACTTGGTTTATTTTTCAGTCTGACACAATCCTAGGAAACCTTGTTAACTACAAAGACATTTCCGTAAGTGTCCTGGAAATTCTCCAAACTCAAGTAATTATTATTTCAAAAAGTATTTCAAAAAGATTTTATAAGCCACAAAATTTTTTTTTTGAAAAACAAACTAATAGTACTTTGAAAGACAAATTATTTATGTTTTCAACGGGATTTTGAAAATACCGTGCACGAAAACATATTATTTTGAAATGTTTAATAACTCTTTTAATTTGACCTCCCCCTAAACTTGACCCAGTCCTGGGAAGCTTGTTGACCACAAGTACTCTTCCTCTGAGTCTTTAGAGTTTGGTTCAGATCAAAAGAATTATTTAATAATTTCAAAAATAATTGTCAAAAAAAATTTAGAAAAATACTTGTCAAATAGTTTTCTTTTGACTTAGACTCCTCCTAAATTTGACACATCCTAGGAGTCCTTGTAGATCATGAAGTAGACCTCCTCTGTGTCTTTAGGGTTTATCAAGATCAAAAGGGAAATAAACACACATTTCGACAAATATTTTGAAATGTTAGTGCTATGGTACTGGTTTTTGAAATAATTTTGAAAGTCTTATTTTAAGATGATAAATTTTAAAACATAAGGTTTAAAAAGAACCCAAAAGAAAACTCCTCCTGTTTCCGACACCGTATGACTCTATCTAAGTGTTTTAAGGGACTCTAGTGTTGACCTAAAGGCTTGTGTCTAATTGTGTAGGTCAAACATTTTCTCGAAAAGATATAATTTTGAAAATGTATCATATATAGACAATCAGACAAGCATGAAATCCATAAAAACATTATTATGTTAAAGTACTATTTTGAAAATAGATTTTTAGAAAAATATTCTAAGAATTTTAGAAAATAATTTTGAAAAATATTATTCAATTTATTAGTCCTTAACATCTCACCCATTTTAGATGTCTCAGTACAAACAAGCATGGTTACCTTATGGGTGTATTGTGAGATACTTGAATAATTTTTCTCAATTTATTGTTAAATCTAAGAGTTAATCAAAACTTGCGTTAAATTCAAATTTATCAAATAGTAAATTGAATTTGATTTTCGGTAATTGGCTTCTTGGTCTTGGCGAGGCACAAGACCTTCTTTGGTCGTAGCCTTATTGGAGCAACAACCCTTTCCTTGACAAAGCCTTTTACAGAAAAATCATTTTCAAACTACTTCTTGAAAAATTTTGGTCTAACTAGCTTAAGTCTTGGATCGGTAGTTTCGGCTAGTTCCACTAGACTAAACAGACCAAGTAGGGTACGCCTTACTTTACTTGACCTTATTAGAAGGGCTTCCCTAACGTACTATCATCTCACATCCACCTAATACTAGGTTATTCAAGTTTTAATTAGTCTTTTTCCTATAACCGTTCTAAATCATGCATAAACTTAAATATGAATGACATGACATATATTGAAAAAATAGCAGATGCATGACATGACAGTTATGCATGAGTCAAACAATTCAAATTATTTTGCTTAAGTTTCTAATAATGTATCAAATTTCCGATTTGATACATATCGTGTGAACCCCCGAATATATCAATCCACTTTGACATATTTAGTTTTATTAAATTTATTGTTGCAGTTTAGGTAAGATTTTATTTAATTCGAGTTTAAGTTATTTAAGAATTAATTAGATTGACATCAAATTAATTAAGAAGTTGAGTTAATTAATTGAAGTTGAATTAATTAAGAATTAATTGAAGTTGAATTAATTAAAGTTAAATTAAAATTAAATTAATTAAGGATTAACTAAAGTTAAATTTATTAAGGTTTATTTAAGGTTGAAATAATTAAGGTAAAAATTGTTAAGATTTAATTAGATTTAGATTTCAAAATTTCTGGGTTAATTAATAATTGTGGGTCTAGCTTCATCATTTTTATTATTTCAAAAATATCTGATTCATTTATTATTTCCTCTTTATTTATCTTTTCAATTTTTCTAACAATTCTGATTTATTTGAATCTTTGTAAATTTTGTTAATTATAGCCTTGTTTGTAGAAAATTCAATCTCCTCCTCATCCTCAAGATCAAGATCATATCCTTCTACATCTTCATAGTAGGTGGAGTAATTTGGGCTACTAGTTAATGTTTCAGGATTATCCAAAAAAATAATTAAATTATTATCTAAAAGAATTTCATCTCCAATATTCTCAGAAAAATCTTCAGAAATATCATTCTTTTCCTCAAAAGTATTTTTAGAAAAATCATCCTTATCTTTGGAGATATTTCTTAAATTTTCAGGATTAATCTCAAAATTTTCAGAATTAACTTTAGAATTATCATTAACACTTTTCGAATTAATTTTAGAAATATCAGTAAAATTTTCAATTATAATAGTTAAATAAAATAAAATTAATTAGATTTACTAATTGAAAATTAATAACATAAGTATTGATCTCAATCAGTTGATTTCGAGAATAGTTTTCATGACAATTGAAGAATTTTGAAACTTGAAAAGACATTAGCAAAATTTAAGAAGTTGAGTAACAAAATGATAATTAAGGAATCAGTGAACTTATTTAATGACGCGGTCCAACTTAGGCCCATTTTGGTGACCTCGGTTGAGTCCTAGTTAGATCCTTATCCAAGTTTGGACGGGGTCTAATTAACTCTAAATGCATTAACTCTATTTTACAGAATTTATTTAATTAGATTCTAAATGCATTAACTCTATTTTACAGAATTTATTTAATTAGATTTTGTAGTTGAATTTTATAAAATTATTCCTTATCTAAAGATAAATTATCATTTAAATTATTCGTATTTCCTTCTTTTTAGAGAATAAAATTATCCCTACTAATGCTTAAAATTCTCACGTAAAGCTTAGCTGGAAGGATAAAATCTCCTTTTAAATTATTAATAAAATTGTAAGAGGATAAAACCTCTCGGTTAACTTTTCAATATTCTGTATTTATATTTTATTTAAATTATTTTCTTAATTGAAGCAAAGGATAGAAACATTATCTTTTATTTAATTATTTTATCTTGTTGATGGATAAAATTTGAGCTGAGAAGATCATGCATCGAGACACTATAAATAGAAGCAAGCAAGCCCTCTAACACATAAGAAAATTTGATTCTGGTTCAAGCTTTGGCGCTCTCTTGCTTCCACGCTCCTCTGCTGCGGTTTGTGCTTTGACTCGACGCTGTCCGACCGCTGCTGGAAGATTACGGAATATATCAATTTTTCTGTTATTTTAAATTATCAGGTAATTTATATTTTCAGAATTTTATCAGTAAAATTTTCGAATTAATTTTAGAAATATCAGTAAAATTATCAGATTTAATTTCAGATTTATCAGTAAAATTATCAGAATTAATTTTGGAAATGATTGAATTAACATTAAGGATTAAACAGTTGATTTCTGATATTTTAACATTATCTATATTTTGTAATTGATCATGCAAAATATTGATTTGATTATTTACAAAGTTTAATTTTTTAGAAACATTATCTAAGTTATTTACATAGGATAGTGCAGGAATTTGAACATTTTTCGGAACGTAAATTTTGCGTACCTTTACCGGATACTTATTCTTGTAGTGTCCGTACTTTTCGCATTTGAAGCATTTGATATGATCCTTGTTCCTCCGGACTCTGGGCGCTGGTGGTGAAGTTTGAGTCTTACGAGTATGACACTGATTTTTATAGTGTATCTCCCTACACTTGAAGCATATAATGTGAAATTTAAAAATTGACATTAAAAAGAAAATGTACCTGATTCACCCTTAGGCTTCCCCTCAACTCCTGGCGTCTTTGCTCCGTCGGTTGTTAGTCCAGTGAAGAGCGACCAGATTCTGATACCACTTGTGGGGACCGGTGCCGTCGATAGAGGGGGTGAATATCGACTCGAAAAACCTTCGCGGAAACTTCGTAAATTTTTCGGTTCGTTCTAGATGTACAGTTAATGCAGCGAAAAATAAAAAGAACGAACAAAGAAAAGAACACAGAGTGCACACGGATTTTACTTGGTTCCCATCCCCCAGGGTCAGTACATCCAAGGCCTAAGCACGGGAACGTCCGTCCACTAATGGTCTCCTTTCCGAACTTTCCGGAGGCGGAGAAACCCGTCTTACAGTACACAAATTACAATCAAAAGATATATAAAAATAAGTACTGAATTGTAAATTCAAACCAAACAAGAAGAGTTGAAAACTCGGCCGATCTGGAACTCCGAAGTGCCACGCACTTCCTCCCGGAGCATCCTTGGTCGCAGAGTCTCGTCTTTAGCGCTTTGTCGTCACTTGGAAAGCTCAGAATTGATCTTGGAATTTGTACTGAGCTGAGGGTCGAATCCCCTTTTATAGGCTTAGTGTAGGACGCCTGTGATCAATGAGGCACCTCATAGAGCTTGGTCAAACTCCATCTTCGCGCCGAACTTGCAGCAGGGATAAGATCCCCCTTCCCAGACGCCTCACCCATCCAGGGCGCCCGGGAGCTCTCAGGCGCCTGTGTTAACAGGCGCCTGGGAGGTGGCTGCCAATCTAGGGCGCCCTGTTGATCTGGGGCGCCTGTTTCAATACAGGCGCCCTAGAGGTCTTCTTCCAGGTCGCTTGTGTTCGTTTGCCTGCCTTGTTTCAACTTTTAGGTATCTGCAATACATTCGAAGACAAGACAAACATGCAGATAATCTTAACCTTAAGACTTGGTTCTGACTTCGGATTTCCGTGAAACCCTAGGTCGAACCGACGTCTAAGTTCCCATCCCCGGGAACGCGCCTTTCACCTACTCCTCTCAGGAGACGGTTGTCACCCAGCCCATCCAGTTGGACTTTTACTTAGCCTCCGAGACTCTCGGATCTCGAGACATCCGAACCTCGACCCGTCTCTACTTCTGTCCTTAGTCATCGCTCAACTAAGTTGCTCAATCCCTCGGACCAAGACTTCGTGCCTGACTTCACTCATCAGGACTTTTGCCCAGCTTCACTCACCAGGTCTTAGTATCCAGCTTCACTCACCAGGTCTTAGTGCCCAATTTTACGAACCAGGACTTAGTGCTCAGCTTCACTCACCAGGACTTAGTGCCCAACCCTCGGTCAGGTCTTAGGTGCCCAGCCCTCGGCCAGGACTTAGTGCCCAATTCCACGAACTAGGACTTAGTGCCTAGGTTAACTTGGACTTTGGTTTATTTTGGTCCAGTTTTCTTGACTATCCTTCCCTTGTTTAATGTATCACTGACTTAAGCATATTGTCAAATATTGAAACACTTAGAGGAGGGCATCACTGATGCATCTTGCATCAACAAATTTATGGTTGGAAAAATTATGTATCTACTTTGAAAGGTAAGGATGATCCATGTGGACTACCAGAAAAAACAACAGGTAGCAAATATATTCAAGGTCTTAGGTTCAAAATCTACCTTAGTCTTAAAAGGTTGGAGCTTGAGAGCTCCCACTCATACATTGTCAAAGAAAATGTAAAGAATAAGAGTTACTAGGTTTTAGTTTGAAAATATTGAGTCATAGTATATTCAAATTTGTTTGAGAAATTACTAATAAAGGTTGGAGCTTAAGAGCTCCCACCCTCTTGTAGAAAGGGTGGAGAAGGTGAGCGCCGAGAATAGCCGGGGACTAACGATCACTTAGTCTTTGATTGACTTGAGGAGCAGAGCTCTTATTTAGCAAACATTGATCAACAACTTAGCAGAGCTCTGGTGTATTATTGTCATCCTTGAGTAGAATGAGTTTTTGATCGAGGTGAACCATCATCGTTGCTCGGCGATCGACATCCTGGTGATTTCTATAGTTTGCACCGCATTTCTCCTCTAGTCAATGATTGTTGATAGTTTGGATACAACTCTCTATTGCGCAAGGGTGGTACTAGCAAGGGGCTTGTCGTTTCGACTGAGTAAATAGAAATGTCAGAGACAAAATTTCTTTCCTTCTCTTGAATTGATTTTCTTTTATGGTGATTTACTTGACCACCCGATCCAATAGGCAATCAAAATCTGTTGGAGGCTTCTTTACCAAACACCGAAAGAAGACCCCTTCCATCAACCTTTGCACGAAAGCGCTCATTAGTACTTCTGAAGTAAATGATGGCACATCTAGGGCGACTTGATTGAACCGCTTAATATATTCCTTTAGGGTTTCCTCAACTTCTGTTTGAGAGCAAACAAGTTGAGTGGGGTCTTGTGGTACCTCTAGTTGCTAGCAAAGTGATGAAGAAGGCGGTCTTGAAGTATTTGAAAGAATAAATAGAGCAAGAGGACAGTTGATTGAACCAACTCTGAGTCGAGCTCGAGAGTGTTGTCAAGAACACTCAACACTTGATGCTATCAGTATACTGGTATAGTAGGGCTACATTTTGGAACTTGCATAGGTGATCTTCAGGATTAATTGTTCCTATGTATTCTCTGATCTACAATGGTCTGAAATGATGGAGTAATTTGTCTTCAAGGATACTCCTAGAGAAAGGAGTACTTGAGGGATGTTTTGAACTGCTAGGCCTTTGCCATGAAGAGGAACTCGGGGAGGCATTTCTCCTGTCAAAAACTCTAGAGATTGCTCGGGCCTCATGGATACCTCTACGAGAGTCCGAATCAGAGCTTGAGGGAATTCAATTAGCTACAATGGTCTCGTCTGATGCATTAAAGGTGAAGGGTTTGTCGTTTGTTGTCTCTACAATGCTTCTTGCACTTTGGTTGATCTAAGTAGATTGAGGTCTTCGTGTGTCATGGTGATAACAACAAATCTTCCAATGTTATCAATCTTAATGTCTCGGTTCAAGACTGTGTTTTCATAAATGTTGTCAAATTTGTTTTTGCCTAAGAGCGTTGAAAGATGAGTCACCGATGAGATGTGCTTAGTGTTGACTGAATCATTAGACTTCAAGAAAAAGTTAGAAAGGAGTCAAAGGCGAAGGAGATCTCTGATCCACAATGTTTGCAATATTATAAAAAGTGGAGAGATAAACATAGTGTTAGAAGGAATGCCAGGGGGCTCCCCAACTCAACAACTCCAACACTCAAATCAATCTCCGATGAGAGAGAAAATGAAGATGATGAATAGAGTAGAGTGGAGTATTTGTGAACACGTATACGATAACGTACCTGGGTCCACGGGAGCAAGCTCCTTTTACAATACCACCAAAGTGATATTTTCTTTTCATTAATTATACATCGTGTCGCTATAAGAAAAAGGGTTGCATCACTGTATTTCTACCATATCAAGTTGTCACATCATTCATATCCTATATCAATATAATTATATTGCCCCACATACCCTGACTGTTAGGATGTATACTAAAAGCTTTATTTTTTGTTAAAGTACATTTACATTTTGAAAGAGAATCGCAAAATCACACGTTGCATATTTATATTAGTATATGCACAAAGTGTCTCATACTTTGCATTATAGATAACATGGTGCGTGGTGACGCATAGAAGATCATGTTATCGAGTTCCTTGCAGAAGTTTAAGAAAGAGGCTCACAACCGAGATGAAGTTGGATAAACCATCGGGATGGTTGTAGTGTAATTAGGTGTGGTTTGTCTTAACCATAGAATTACACTTGTGCACTTTGTGTGCATTGAGTAGGACCAAAAGAGAGGTCATCCAATTTTGTACTGACTTAATAAATTAGATTAGACCTTGGTTTATATTATGAAGTACGATCTCTAAATCCCGAAATAATAATGGGCACATGTATTTAATTATTATTACTTTGATTTACCAATAGGCGAGATCTATTTTGTTAGATTGATAGACCCGGTAAGTTGGGTAATAATATTATCTACATGGTGTGTCATTGATTATTGACGGAATCCGTGTCCTAGTTAGTCGGGATGATGATGCCCTCTTGATGAGCTCAAAAGGATCGTCATGTCAAATCTTGCAAGTGGACTATGGTCCGACATGGTGAAAAAGTTGAGTGGTACTAGTCAAGGATCAAGATGATAATTAATTAAAATTGTCAGTAATTTAAATTAATTATCGGGCATTCGATATTTTAAACACGGGGAGATGGACGACTCATAATAGGTAGAGCCCATATGAAAATATGGGGGTTGATGAGGAAGTTCAATGGGATCCTTTAGTGGAATGGATCTCCATTAATGGATTGTGTTTGGATCCATTAGCGGGCCAAGAACCAACTCCTCCTCATGGTCCCTATCTTAGCCCTATAAATACCCTATAGGAGTCATGATACAAGAGGGATTGATCATCTAAATTTACAACAAAAAAACCCAAAACCCTCTCTCTTATTCTCTCTCCTAGGGCATAGCTTGCACCGGCGGGAAGAAGGTGGAAAAAGAGGAGTTTTCTCCTCATCCTTCAATCATCTCTTGGGTGTGAAGCTTCGGCATGACTGGGAGGAGCACCCTGGTGCTCGGCTTAGAGTAGAGGAGCGGGAGGAGGGCAGCTGGCGGCGGGTTTTCTTGACTTGCGGCGCCGACGGTGAGGAAGGAAAAGAAGTTTATTTCTTCTTCTCTGATCTCTTCTTCTTCTTTATGTACTGCCTCTTCTTCTGCGTGCGCAAGCAAGGAGCAAGGAGCAAGGAGCAAGGAGCAAGGAGGAGAGGAATCCGGCGGCCAGAAAACAGGGGTTCTCTTCCTTGTTGGCGTCGGCGGTGAAGAAGGAGAGAATTAGGGTTTTGGTGGGTTTTGGGAGGAAGAAGGAGCTTCTTTCTTCTTCTTCTTCCTTACTCTTCATCTTCCTAATCATCCTCTCCTTGTCTCTCTTGTGGTCGGTGAACCTTGGCCTTGAGGTGGCCGGCGGCGCAAATGTAGGGGAGGAGGTGGCCGACGGTGAAAACCCTAGGTGCTAGGGTTTTTTTTGTATTGGCGCGAGGAAGAGGTTTGAAGACGGTGATCTTGGCGAGCCTTGGTGACTCCGCGTCTTGGTAGCTCATTGCCCACACGACGTCTAAGAGGGGAGGGTCATACGGTAGAAGACTGCGAGGTAAAAGGCGAGGTATACCTCTCCCTAGCTCCTCTTGTTTTCTTGTTATTTCATGCTTGCTTTTATTATTGCATGTGTCTTGATTAATTGTCGTAGTTTAATTATGTGTTAATTAATATCAATAATTAATCATGTCATGGACCCCGAAGATAAACACAAAAATCGGCGATTCATTCGTCGTCTTTCCGCGGTTGATTAATTCGGAAAGTTACAAGGCCTTAACTTTGGTTTTGGCTAAGTTGTGACTTGAATTAATTGATACGACGACGAGACGGTCGATTAGGAGACGGGTCTCTATTCGGATTAAATTTTTAGACATAGAGAGGTCTCTCATGTTCGACCCCGTGGTTGCTAAGGAAACCCCTCTGAGCCATATCTTGGGTATTGCTACCTTAGTGGTTATAACCATCACTGACAACCTATGTGTTGTGCCCCTTATGGCGTCGGCCCATGAAATATGAAACCCATTGGACCTTAGGGGCTCAATCCACTAGGAGGGGTCAAGTTGGATTGGTAAAATCTAGTAGAGCGGAGAAGTGAGTCAAGGGAGCTTAGCCCTTGGGTCAGGTACAACGATCAACAAAATCGAAGTTGACTAAGTTGAGTGTGAAGTCGGGGGAGTTGAGCTTCTGGAGTTGAGTAAACTAGCGGCAAAATCAAAGCTGACTAAGTAGAGTATGAAGTCAGGAGAGCTGACCCCCTAGAATCGAACAGGCCAATTGATAGAATTAAAGTTGACTGAGCGGAGTGTAAAGTCGAGGGAGTTGAGCTTCGGGAGTTGTACATACCAATCAATAGAATTGCAACTGACTAAGCAGAGTGTAGGAGGGTGTAGAGTCAAAGGAACTAAACAAAGTTAATCGTCCCACTGGTGGGCTCAACCGAAGAAGAAAAGAGAAATGTCTCAGATAACCTAATCAGATTTGATCAGTATCTAGACTTTGATCTTCATCTCAGTAAGAATATTGATCTTTCTTGGCCTACGTGGAGGTTTTTGATACTCTCCGTATTAGGTACATTTAAAGTTGTGAAATTTTTAAAAGACATTTAATTTTCAAATTTCTCAAACAACGTATTTGCTTCCTATTTTACCACTCTGATATTACATTTAAAGAATAACATTACCATAGTGTTGAATTTCAAAGAAAAGTACCACTGTAATATAATATTTTAAAATAATATTATTCTGATACTACATCAATCTTACAACCAGACCATTATGGTATTAATTTTTAAAATATAATATTACAATGATATTATTTTTTAAAATCAAAATGATATTGTTCTTTCAATTGATAATGATATGTTTTTGAGTATTCTTTTAATATAGTATTACATTGATTAACAAGAAGAATAAAATAGAAAATCCATTCGTCTTTCGTAAATCTGAAAATTAAGTGTGGCTTAGTCTTTAGGAATTGCCGTTAATTTATATATAAGTTATGATAGAAAGAATGAAAATAAAAGAGTGAATGATAAAGTGAATGATGTGACATTTGAGTGAATGACATGACATTTTATATGCACACGTTCAATTATCGCTTTGACACTATCGACGGCTTTCGGCCGTCGTCCCGAATCAAACTATATCCTGAGGGGCACAATAAATCCGTCAAAAATTACTGTATGTAAAATATCACATCATTTATTCTATCATTCCCTCTTTCATTTTCAATCTCCCAATCATTTCTCTTCACGTATATATATATATATATTTTTTTTTTTACAGGCTTGACTCCAATCTGCACACTGTTTTTGTCCCCTCTCTCGCGCTACGCTCCAATCCACACCAGACACGAATAATTAAGAGAGGTCCATACACGTTCCTCCACGTCTCGCCTCCTTAAATCGTCCTCACGCAATTATAGTGAAACAGGACAAATGAAATCCAACGTCATGGCACACAAACAATTGCAAGTTTCTTGTAATCAATTTAGTTTCTCATAATTCTCAATACAAATATTTGGAGTTAATTCTTTGGATAAGCAGCCATTTCAAAAGTTAGATCAAATAATGTGGAATAAAATATTAGAAAATAATAAATAAGTTGCAATCAAACAACTACCAATCAATTATTAATTTGATAAAAAACCAAAAAAGTATAACAAAAGAAAAATATATGTATATATATGGAAAGATGATACTAATATAAAATTCCACGCATTAATTTCCTTGTCGATGCATTGCATTGGCCCTCGACAATCCCAAATAATTATAATGTTGTGGACCAAAACAAATAATTATAATGTCGACATAATATGGTAATAGTATATTCTGCGGAAATATTATGTTGTATCTATTCCATTCGTGAATATTTAGTATTATTTTTTTAAAAATTAAGATTTATAATTTAAAATATACTATTTAACATTAGGTGCTAAAAAATTATTTGATTTGCCAGATTTATTAGAAGGAAACATCTAAATTTCTTATCAAATAAATCACGAAGATATTTTATTCTTACATAGAGATCTTATACATGAAAAAGATTAAAAGCGTATATTTATTTATACACATACCTATCAATCCATGGGGGTATGACCTACCCTATCAAGAAATTTAAGCAGGAAGTTTTGAAATCATTGAGTCCAAATAATGAAAAGAGAATTTATTTTAAAATATAAAATTGTTATTTTTACATCAATAAGTATTTATAATTAAATAAATTTATATGTGTGACAATAGGATGCGTTTGGTTCAAATTATCATACACACATAATCAAGGTAACGAGAAATGAAACATAACCTAAAGTTGTTTGATTCAATTTAGGTAATTAAATAAAATCTTATTTGTTTGAAGGTAATAGTCTATAATATATTATAATATTTTACTGTATTACCTTTTAGAATTTGTTTAGATAATTTTATTAAATTTTAATTAAATTTATTTAATTTATTTAAATTTTAATTAAAAATATTAAATTAAAAAAAATATTCGTCGGCGACACCGACGTCGACGTCGACATCGGCGTTGAGGTCGACCATCGGTATCCGCGTAGGCAGTCGGTATCCAACACCGGTGGCTGGCTGTCAATCGCCAGCCGTCGACTGTTGGCGGTCGTCGGTCGTCGGCCGCCGCCAGTTGTCGGTCACTGGCCGCCAATCGCCGATCGGCGGCCGTGGTTGCCGATCGTCGGCCGCGAATAATACTTCCGGAATTTAATAAATTGTAATGGTTATTTTCATCTTAAATATAAATATTGGAGGATAATTTTGGAATCATAAGTTTCATAATTTCGGAATAAAAAAAAACCTTACTTTCCTAAGGTTTTACGATTTCGGATTGCATGCCTCTTTTACTGACGTGTCGGGTATCGATCATTACTTGTGAATCGCTGATTATGTAAACTAAACAATATTTTCGTTGATAACCACAAAAAAAAGAAGAAGCAAATAATAGATCAAAAAGGGATTACAAACTTGCAAGAAGGGATCGAAATCGAACGGTCGAGATCTATTTACCAGTCCTTTTTAACTCCCCTCTGCTCTGCCATAGTTTCCAAAACTCACTCTCTCTCTCTCTCTCTCTCGGCGGTCTCCGGCGTCTTCCGTGCCTTCTCGGTTCACTTTCCAGGTTTCCATATGTGACGATGTTGCTAGGGAAGCGGCCGAAGCTTCCGAAGACCAGATCGATGGAGTTCCCAGACGGTGGCGTCCTCTTCGACGTCGAGACCCCCAGCCGCTGGATCAGGACGAATCGATCGCTGGCCAGGCCCTCGATCCGCGGTGGGTCGCGGTGGAGGTTTCTCGGAGATCGGACGCTGGCGGTGGGGCGGACTGGTGCTCGGCTAGGTTCGTGGGACCTATGGTTTCTTCCCGAGGCGGCGTGGAGAGCAGGAACCCCGGGGAATTGTCCGGTGAGCACCTTGGGACGGCGCCCTTCTTGAGGGCCTGTGGGCTCTGCCATAGACGCCTCGGACCCGGACGTGATGCGTTCATGTACAGGTACTTCCCCTTCTTCCACCTTCGCCCCCAAAAAAGTTACGTCTTTTTGGTTCATTCTTTAATTTCTGGATCAAAGATTGTTTCTTTAGGGCTTCCCGTGACTTCCCAGTCACTTGCACATCACTTCGACTTGTTCCCATTCCGTTATTGTGTATCAATCTATATCGAAAACTCCTCCGAGTTCTTGCTTTGAGGAAATTGCTGTAATAATAGAGCTCACAAATTGTTTCACCTCCCAAATTTGGTTTATCACTGTAAACCTTGATATGAACTCAAGTTAAATCAATGTTCCTGTACTTTTAAAATCTCTTCAGCGTCTGTACTTACCAACTTTGGCGGTATGAACGAGATTCTTCTTTATTAAAACTGCAATTTTGCTCGCTTAGAACTATGAATCTAATATAATCAACACATACGAACGAAATCTCTCCAGTCCAAATAAGATCTATGTTCCACCACACTAATCTCTGTAGGTTTATGATTAACAGACAAGATTTTCTTCATTTTGCAGGGGTGAGATTGCCTTTTGCAGCCTGGAATGCCGCCAGCAGCACATGAACATGGATGTGCCGAAAGCAGCACAGGAACCATGAGAGTAGCAGCTGCAACTTTGTGAGGAGAATTCAAATGCTACAAAGAAACAAAACGGTTGTTTTTATATTTTCCAGCAGCATCAACAGAATCTGAAGGGGAAAAAGAAGAGAAATTGCAGACTCGATGCTTGCTGTTTTTTTCAATTTTTTTTTCTTGGTTCTTAGAGAAAGTAATATTATCTTTCCTCCATGTTCCCTGTAAGATGGC
The DNA here is from genome assembly GCA_024364735.1 of Boesenbergia rotunda. Classification (NCBI taxonomy): domain Eukaryota; kingdom Viridiplantae; phylum Streptophyta; class Magnoliopsida; order Zingiberales; family Zingiberaceae; genus Boesenbergia; species Boesenbergia rotunda. The sequence goes on along the minus strand of JAGFNQ010003063.1, from coordinate 91,905 downwards.
TCTCTTTTTGAATGAAAACGAGATGTTCATCTTCTGAGTTGTTGATGTTGCAGACAACTTGATTATAGATTCTGCATTTACTGTAATAGAGTATTTAATAATCTAAAACGAAAATAAAAATAAAGACAGGCAATTCATTATGCACAAGCTGCAGCAAAGAGGACCCAATTCACAAGAAACAAACCGAGGACCAGTGCTTCCAAAAGCTTCAATTTAGTCTCGACTTTGTTCTTATCGTCTGCACATAAAAATCCAAATATATAAAACTTCTTGTAACCCCTAAAGATTCATGCGTGAGTAGTTGAGCTTTGCTGCTTAATTCCCGAAGAATCTCATTATTTAATTGCAGATTAATTGAATGAGATGATATCATTAGTCTTGATTCATTGCTTTGTACTGTCACTTAATTGATTAATAATGACATCTTGAGGGTTGGTCTCAACCTTGTACTGAAAATTTTTCAGTATTTCAGTATCAGATTAAATGCAGAGAGAATCAGGGATTTGGTGGAAGAGAAAGGATTGAGAGGTTTAGTTTAGTTTTTTTTAATATTAGGTTTTTATTTTGTCCGATTCATCAACAAGGTAAATTTTAAAATATAATTTATACATATTCAAAAGTTAACATTTAAACCACGTGAACAGCGTTGTGACAAGAGGCAATAACTCATATTTTCAAAGGTCTGATTCTGGGCACCATATGCCCGCAGTTCTTGAATTATTGGGCCAACTGAGTAATCGTGTCCAGAGCCGTTGTGTTTTTGGATTTATAGAGGGGCGAACCAGAGGAAGGCCGCGTCCAGGACTTACTCAACATAAGCCTGGATATGGATGGTGCGGTGGCGGTGGTGATAACTCACGTGCTTAGCAGGTGACTTAATTCCTCAAGTTTGAAAGCCACAGACCACTCCCGCTAGCGATAGGGGAGCGGTGCGCCTTCCGCTCCTCGCTTCCTTGCTGTCCCTCACATACGCCACAAGGTCGCACCTTTCTTCTCCGGGAGAGCTTCTCTCTCTCCCCCCGGCGATTCCTGCGAAGAGGTTGCCTCCACCTCCTTCCACTCTTCTTCCGCTGGTAGAAGGATGATTGGAGCAGGAACTGTGAGTCTTTCTGGCGGCTTCTTTTGCCGCCGATGCTAACGCGACGAGAATAGAGTACTATGCCACAGTGGGCGAACCCCTTTGCGACTTGAACTATGCGAGGTCCGGGCTTGGCTATTGCGACGTCTCCATTGGTACTGGTGCCGTGGCACCTCGGGGCGAACTTATCAATGTGAGCCTAAAAATTTGATTTTGGATTACTTCATGCCCTAGTTCCTATTTAATTTGCATATGCGAGATAGATCTTGAATGTAGGTATCGACGACTAGGTCTTCAGAATCGTATATGTCAATATGTACCTGCCATTTTAGAACTATGACTATAATTGATAAAATGGGACTTTTCATATTACATTGTTCTATCATACACCATGAAATCTTTGACTGGTCCAATGATGATTTCTTCCATTGCATTCAAAAGATAATGAATTAATTATTGGACCGAATGATAGTTTGAATCTTGTGATTTTTTTCTTACTGATCTACGCTTTGGCCCATTCACTTGTCTCACGGGTTCACTATACTGCACGGTTTGCAGATGGCACAGTGTTTGACAGCAGTTATATAAGGGTGGAAGACCTCTCACAATGCGTATTGGAGCGGGTAAGGTAGGTTCATCAACTACCCGATGCTTTTTTTGTGCTACCATTGATACTAATTGTTTGCCTTGTAATTCCTAAATATTCTTTATATCTCTGAACTGCGTGTCTCCTGGTCAATACAGGTAAACTAAAAATCTTACTGAATTGACAATTAGAATCATCATGCATTTCATTTGGAAGAGAGTCACAGGTTTACAAAATCATGCGTGTCTCCTAGGTCTATTGGTCATTTAAAAGAATTTTGAAATTGAAAACAATGATCTATCTCTAACTTGTTACGCTGGATAAACATCAAGGTTGGTGAATGCCATCCAAAAGTTCCATGATCAGCCTGCTTGTTCAAATTTTTGCGAGCTGGCTGGATTACTTTCTTAGCAACTAAACATTTACCCTAGTTGAAAATAAAATTGAATTGTCATGCTTTTGAGATTTTCCTCAGTTAATTAAGCGCTTAGATCATTTATCATTTCAGTCAACATCCCTTTCTGATAATAATTCAGGAGGCATATAAAGCACTGCAACCATTGGAGATAAATATTATTGCTGATAAATTCTCCAATAAGAATGTTACATATGATGATGCTGTCATATGTAAACTAAAAGGCACAAGAAATACTTTTGGCTTTGGAAGAAACTAGTTTATGGTCATCATGAAACCTATGTGACAATTGTGTTGGTCTTTTCATGCTGCAATACATATAGATATGAAGAAGTGGTAAACACAGATATGATAATTGACACTGAATTCTAGTTCTCAGGTTTATCTAGAGTCTAAGATCAAAATGCGCCATACTCTTATTAAATATTCTTGAGTGCCCAATGGAACCTTAATTTGAATGCTTGCTTTGATGTTTACTCATTTATCTCTACTACTTAAAGGTCCTGCCAGGACTTGATCAGGGAATCCTTGGTGGTGGTGGAGTACCTCCAATGCTTGTTGGTAAGATATTAACCTAGCAAATATTTATGTACTTCACTTCCTTCAATTTTCATTCAACCTTTTTCTGATGTGACCTTTTTATTTATTTTCAAACTCTTGTAGGGGGAAAGCGTAAACTTCTCATACCTCCATTGTTAGCATATGGACCTGAACCAGCAGTATGTTTTCAAGGTAACATGAGATTCAATTATTGTTTTATATTTTGGCTGTTACATACCATTTAGCAATATCAGAGATATATTGGACCTAATCTTTGTATATTCGTGTGCTGGGCAATATGACTCAGTTTGCTTAGATTGATCGGTAATCTGTATTATTCCAGTCTTAGCCTCATGCAAGAGAGTTTGACTATGCTTTCAACCATATGAAAGAATATTTACTTGGTGAAAGAAGTTATAAATTTCTGTGCATTAATAGACTCATTGTTATGATCGCAGTATAAAGATATAAGTCACTGTCATTAACTCATTGTGTCCTTGTACTTGCAGCTACTAGATGTAAACTATCCTGGTGTCTTTGTTGACTACTTGTTTCACCACAATTCTAGCTTTTGTTTACCTTTTCCATGTTGTACCAGCTCATATCGTTGCCCATCCTTAACGAATCTTTTTGGGCTCAATACCATATTCGAGCAAATCACTTATTAGCTTGTTCAACTCCTGGTAATTTCCCAATGCTTAAAGTCCACAAAAGCCTAATCGTCTAGCATTGAACATTAGGTGTTAAATAGTTTGATTCTGGTTCATACTTCTATTTAGTGTGATACCTTTTTATCAGTCTGAAGCTATTTGCTACTATTCTAATCACCAAATTTGCATTATGATCATTTAATAAACTGTTGAGCTTGGAAAAGGAATATATATCTCTGTTCATGTACTAACCCAAGATTAAGATTGACGTGTTATGTTTTTTTTTTAAGGTGACTGCAATATTCCGTGATCCTATCAACAAGCGAAGACCGGTTCTCACTCGGATGACTAGGTCTGACCAAAACGACCCGGTCTGCTGTAGCTCGGGGGTCGGACTCGGGCCCAAATAGGGCTCAGGCTCAAGTCACTCGGCTCGGACTGGAATGAGGCTCACAAAGTGATGGTGTGGTTGCGAAATGACAGCAATCCCCTTTCTAGAGCCACAAGGGGGTTTATATAGGGGGAGGGAAGCCCTCTGCCATGTCAGAGACGTCCTGTCTCATTAAGGATGAGCCAGTTAATCAGACTGAACCTGTGGCAGCTTTACTGACCCTGTGAGACTGCCACAGTCGCCTGACACCTTGTCTGGACTGCCTCTTCAGATTCTCATTAACGTTAGGCGGCTTTGTCAGGCGGTTGTGTCAGGTGATGATTATGTCAGAAGTCTGTTACCTTATTATTGCAGAGGGGATCCCTTTATCGCTCGGTCGGCTCGCCCTGAACCATAGTTCGGGTCGGTCGGGTGAGTTCGGGTCATAAGTCTCTACACGTGGGGCGTGCTTCGGGCGCTCGGCTAGAGACAATCGAGCTGAGTGATCGACCTCGGGCGACTCCCCCCGAGCGACTGACCTCGGGTGACCGACCCCGAGCGACTGACCTCGGGTGACCGACCCCGAGTGGCCGACCTCGGGTGACCGACCCCGAGTGGTGGACCTCTGGCGACTTTGATTCCGACCATCTGAGCACGAATCGAGGCCTTATTTGTCTTGACCTCCCTTCTCTATGCCGAGCCTTAGGCCCTGCTCATAAGATCAGGGATGACCCCGCTTAGTCTTTCCCGATCCGTGTTATCCTCAATCGAACCCGACCGGGCCTCCGATCCTCCTCCGAATACTACCCGATCGGATCATAAGCCTCCCCTTCAAGTCTAGTCGAAGGAGACTCATAGCCCGACTGACTAGGCTCCTGGCCCGGTCGGCCGAACTCCGCTTCGCATTCCCGAGCGTCGCCTCGCACTCCTAATCTTCTCCTTTAAATGCCAAATCTTCTGTCAAATCACCCATTAATGCAAGGGCACGTGTTGCCTCCCGACTGGAAGCCTCCAACATCGAGGCGTCATCGGCATGGCGCGCGTGTCGTTAGAGCGGCGTTTCGTGGCCTCGGGAAATAGCAGGGGATGGACGACCCGGATTTGAGCCCGCCTTTTCCTCCTTCTGCATCCAACGGTCCTCGTTGTTGTGGTCCTGGTATAAATAGTCCCACCTCTTCATTTTCATCCTTCCTCACCTCGCCTCCTGTTTTTAATTCCGTTCCTGTCCGATCTCCGCCGTCCCACTTCCTCGAGTCCCGGCGAACAGTGTTTCCGGCGAACATCGTCCTTAGGTATTCCCTTCCTTCGCCGAGTCTGTTCTTTGCTTTCCCTGACCTCATTTGGATGGCCGAGTCATCCGCTCCCCCCGAGCCGTGGTATGTGACCACTCGCTCCTCGCTGACCTTAGGTCATTTGGAAACCCTACGTATAGACTATCAAATACCTGAAGATCATCTAATGGCCGTCCCGGCCCGTCGGGATCGACCCCACGGACCTCCCCTGAGCTATTTTACCATCTTCTCTGACCAATTGTTGGCCGGCTTACGTTTTCCTCTTCATCCCTTTTTCCGCGACATCTGTCGGTATTTCCAATTGTCTCTGTCACAGTTGGCCCCCAACTCCATTAGGATCCTGTGCGGCGCAGTGATCGTTTTCACCGCCCACGAAGTCCCTCTTAATCCCTGGACGTTCCACTACTTCTACTACCTCAAGAAGCAAGAGCCTGGGAACTTCTACTTCCAGGCTCGTATCAAGGCGGCCTTTCTGGAGAAAGTCCCTTCTTCTAACAAAGGTTGGAAGTCGCACTTCTTCTATATTAAGTCGACCCTTGCCCCGAACTGGCCTACCGCATGGGTAGAAGACCTTCCCGATCACCCCCAATTGCCCAAAAATCTCCGTTCGGATCCGGGCTATCAACTGGCCTTCTCGAAGCTCGGGGGAGTCCGCTACCACGCGGGCAAACTATTGATCGAGGGCATGTTGTATCTTTTTCGGCTGAGCCAGATCTCGGTGGAATTGCCCGGCACTCTTGGTAAGTTTGTATTGTACTTGTAGGCTTGTTAGTGCTAACTAAAACTTTCTCCTTGTTGCAGCCGAGACCATGTACAGCGCTCGGGTTGACGACGTAATGGCTCGAGAAGAGGCAGCCATGGATGCCCTAGCAGAGCGGCTAGCTGCCGAGCGGGCAGTGCCACCCGTAAATGCTGCTCCGGCTCCGGAGCCACTTGAGGCCGGGGAAGACGACTCAGATGACACTGTTCCGGCTGGGGGCTCAGACGCAGCTCCCCAAGTGGAAGATGAAGTGCCGACGGGGCAGGCAACGGAAGAGGAGGAAGTGGACCAGCCAAAGCCTGAGGGCCTGGTGAGGAAGCGTCGTCGAGTGACTGTTTATATAGGCACATCCTCCACCCCAGGACGAGCTTCAGGGGGCCAAGTTACGTCAACCCCCCGTCCGGACCGCGGTCCGGCCCGCTCCCGGGTCCCGGCTCCCGTCTCGGCTCCTCTTCAGCCAAGAGCTCCAACTCCTACTCCACCCACGCCTCGCTCAGGAGCCATCGCGGCTACCTCCGTAGCGATCCGGTCAGGGGCCTCGACCTCGGGCAATGTGCCCTCGCCGCCGGTTCCTCGGCTGGATGCCCGCCGTGCCGAAGCGGTGGATGCTCTGCTGTCGATGCATTCGCCTCCCCGACAGCCGGTGAATGTCCAGCTTCCCTCGGAGACCACCCTGGCTCAGATAGTTCAACCTCAGCTACTTAACCTGCATGGTCGGCTAGTCGCCAGCTGGGACCAAGGTCGGGCGCTAACCACGAACGCGAATCCCATGAGTCTGGCTGACAACTTTTTCTTGGAGGCCACTCAGGTACTTCTGCCTCCCCCCCGATCTCCTCTTTTATCTTTGCTCACACAGATAGCATTTTTGTCATGATGCAGCACTTGGCGATGAGCCAGTCAGTCGGCCAAGCATTAGTTGTGAACATCCGGGGGCGCCGAGCGGCCGAGATGAGAGTGCAAGAGCTGGAGAGCAAGCTGGCTGATTGTACTCTTCCTCCGGGTGATGAAGGTAGGGACGCTCTGCGCTCGGAGATAACCGCATTAAGGCTGCAGCTATCGGATCTGGAGACTCAGTCCGAGGAAGAGCACTTGGCCTTGGCCTCCGCTTCACAGGAGGTGGAGCGGATGTCCAATCGGGTAGCGCATGTAGAGGGCGAGAAGAAAACTATTCAGGCTCGCTACACTCGGGCCCGCTCTGACTTGGACAAGAAAACCGCCGATGCTAAGGGTCTCCAGCAAAAACTGAAGGAATCAGCCGAGGCCCATCATCAAACTCAGCTCGCTTTAACAAATAAGGAGGCCGAGCTAGCTGCCCAAAAGGAGGCCTTCCAGGGTCTTGAGATCCAGCTGGCGGGTAAAGAGAAACAGTTAGCGGCCCAAGAAGCTTCAAATCAGGGCAAGGACTCGGAGATTGCTCGGTTGAAGAAAGAGCTAGCAGATTATCAGCCGGGCGAGGCGGCGCGGATCAAAGCAGCCCGTCAGGCCTACATCCGGTCTGACCCCTTTCTGAACCAAGTGGCTGAGCGCACCGGTGGTATGATCCTGTATGGTGTGAAGGGCGCCATTCAGCAGCTGACAGAAGTCGGCCATCTCCCTGCCGATCTTCCGCCCAACGTTGTGAGGCCAACTCGGTTCAAGGCCAGGATCCCCCAGGATGCTTTCCCTCCCTTCACCTAGATTAGGCTACTATCTCCTATTGCTTTACGGTGACTCGGCCGTCAGGCCTTACGCCTTTTGTAATGACTCAATTTTGCTCACCTCGGCCCTTGGGGTCTAGCTTCGCGATGCCCCCGGGCTTGTTTTTATTTATATTGACTTGTTACGTTTCCATCTTCCCTGCCCTAGTATCGTACTTGTTGATTCGCGTCACTTGAGATTATTGCTAAGTATTGTTCGCTCGGCATGTTCGACCTGCGTCGGGAGGGTCGACATTTAAGCCACCCTGCGAATTTCCACTAAGCGTCAACTGCTCGGGATGTTCGGCCTGGTCTCCTTAGTTTGATTTTTTAGGCCGACCAGAAAATTTGGCTAACTGTTAGATGCTCGGGCTATTCGTGCTATTAGTCGTTCAATCCGGCATTTCTTCAGACTCGGGAATGTAGCTTGGTCAGGTCGGTACCCTGACTCGGCGATGATGCTCGGTCGGGAGGATGATCTGCCTCGGCGATGATGGTCGGTCGGGCGTAGAGCCCGACTCGGCGATTTTGCTCGGTCGGGTGGATATCCTGATTCGGCGATAGATATTGTGGAAATATACTGATTTATATTTTTCTCGAGCAAGAGCCTGGACACCGCTTGACTTATTCTGACCGAGCGTGGACCGCCACGCCCGACCGGGCCCGACCGAACGTGGAACGGTACGCCCGGTCGACGCCGAGTCCGGTGGGTGCGTGGGAACATGCCCACTTATAACTTGCCTCAGCAAGAGTCTAGACACCGTCCGACTTACCCTGACCGAGCGTGGACCGCCACGCCCGACCGGGCCCGACCGAACGTGGAACGCCACGCCCGGTCGGCGCCGAGTCTGGTGGGTGCGTGGGAACATGCCCACTTATAACTTGTCTTAGCAAGAATCTGGACACCGTCCGACTTACTGACGGACCCAAATATACTATGTTAAAGTTGTCACGAAATGTATGGGCTCATCAAATTTAAATATGAATGAATGAAATGTTGGAAACCCTTTTTACAATAAAAAATATGGAAATGTAATATAGGGGCCACAGGTCGTATTTTTCTCGGGGACTAGTTGACGTTGTTCGATTCGCGCTCGTATTTATGTGTCGTTTGTGTTTTCGGGTTTCAAATCAAACTTGGGTTTTGGGTTGCAATCATGAAAAGAAATTTCAATCAAAATGGATGAAATCAAACTAATGAATCAAATAATGTGATGGCAAGTTATCATTCAACCAAAAAGAGCATTTATTCATCTAAATCACTTAAGCAACTTTAGAAAGTGAATCTGATTTTTAAATTCAGCAACAAATGCTAAGCAATGATGGGACGAAACAGTGGATACAATTTTCAGAAGCAAGCCAACTTAGATCAAATGCTATCTATGAAAATTCAACAATCAAACTTTGGACAATCACTACACAACTAGCTACAAAGTCCGGAGGTAAACCCATGCATAGAAACTCAAGGATTCTGAAGATGATATCAATAGACGTCAGTAGCTGTCCTACACCAGAAAAACTGGTGAAAATCTGATACAAATCAGTGTTCTAACAACTTGGCACACAAGATGGAACTCTTGTGCCAAGGGCTGAATTTTTTTTGTGCCAAAACAGATTCCTAAAATTCAGAAATACAATGACTGCAGAAGGGGCTAATTTCAGGCTCAAAAATTCACTGTAATTTCACTCGACTTGATACAAACCCATTCCGAGACTGATCTTGACACTTGCATGCAGAATTTCAGCATCTCAGCTCACAATTCTGCAGAATTTCAGAGAAAATCTGATGCAAGAAAAGAAAACAGAAATTGAGGTAAAACTTGCCACCCAAATGGATGAAACTGATGTGCTGGATTTGATATGGATTGCCAAACGAATTCTGGTACTCAGAAACTACAAGAGTGAGTGCAGCTTGAAGATTAAGATGTAGGGCAGAATTGTGCAAAAGTAAGAGCAGAAGTTGTGGAAACCCACTCAATGCGTGAGGAAACTGATGCAGAAATTATTGCGGAAACTCATCAACAACTAATGCATAAACCAATGGTTCAAGTCGAGATCTGATACAATGGATCATTAGACAGGAAACCTCTTGATGAGTTGAAACAGGAAGTTCAGAAATAAAATGGGGAAGTGCAGAATTTGGATTGAAACTCCACAAACTGAACTTAAATTCAGAAATAAAATCTACTAAGAAATGAACTCGAATCTAACACATCAACACACTAATTTTGATCTCTGATTTCAAGGAATAAAGTTAAACACTAGTCGAATTGAAACAAAACAGAAAAATTCAGAAACTGAAATTGCAAAGTCTGTAATAACATGGCACGCAAGGAATAAAATTGGCACAGCTGATACTCAAGCTTAGAATTGCAAAACAAGTAAAATTAAGTGGAGAATTAACTAAACAAACTAGCTAACTAATAGAAGAACAGATTAAAACCACTAATTAAACAGAATTAAATCCGAAATGTTAACTACAGCAGCTGAAACTAAAGTGCAGAAACAGAAAATGGCAGTAACGAAATTACAGCTACAAAAACGAAATTAACTAAAGTAAACTAAACATCGATCTCTTCCCGAGCTCCAGAACTCCTTGTTCGTCACGCAAGGGTGAGCATCGAACCCGCAAGCTCAACAAACCAATGGAAAACAGCCTCTATGCATCGATTTAACCCAACTTGGCTCAAAGCTGAAAACAGCCATCGATTTACTCAATCTCGCAATGTAGTATGGCGATGATGATTTGGGAATGTTCTGAGCTCAGCCGAGGACCCTCAGGCTAGCTCGGATGGATATGAAATGGCACAAAACGAGACCAAGCCAATCAACTCACAAATCTGACGAGACCCTCAATCATCTCTGTTTTTGGCCGAAATTGAGCTGGAATCCTCACGGAAAGCCCTTCCCAAAGATCTAGAACTGGATCAAGGATCGAAATCGATGTGGTCACGCCCTCTGTTGAAGAAAATTGCAATCGAAATGAAGAACAGCTGAGAAAGGAGAAGAACTGCGGAAGCTACGGCGAGGACGCGACAACGGAAGAGCTGGGCACATTTCTGATTAAATACTTAAGCATGGACGGCTGTGATTGATTTGAGGAAATCCAACGGCTGATCTTGCTCTGATTGGAGCCAAACTTTTATGATGATGATCTGGGGTCAGGATCTGCCTTGTGGTAGCTCGGATCCTCCAGATATGCAACGGATGATCCAGATCAACTCTATCTGTGATTGGACGCTCTAGAGCCCTCCTTGCTTGATCCAACGGTTGATTGAGCTCTGATTGGAATGAAACCTTCAGATCTTGATCATAGAGCTTGATCAACCCTAACCCTAGCTCGGATTGCTTCAGATCGTCCCGGATGGCTCAGATCTAGCCGCTCTTGAATCGGACGGCCCGGATTAATCGTAGGCTTGATAATTCGATCCGGTTCACATCCGACTCAGGTTTGACCCAGTATGCCCTAAGTCCTTGAACTTTTGGTGCCTACAAAAATAGATCCAAAATTTAGTGGCCAAATAATCCAAAAATTATGTAATTTTGCAATTAAGTCCAAAATAAGATAAAGTTCCAAAACCTAGGGTAAAATCATAATTAAGCAATAAAAACATGGGTCAAACATGGATTTAAGCATCTAAAATAATCACAAAAATGGTACTTATCAACTCCCCCACACTTAACCTTGAGCGTCTCGCGAAACAACTAAATAAGTATCCCTTAGGCTCTCTTAAACATAATTAGAAGCAAATGAAAAGAAATTACCTAAGGTTGTCAATTCTCATAAATCTAAGCTCTGTGGATTAGTATCTTGTCCTTAAATCAACAACTTAGCCTTTTCATCAATCATGAGTCATTGAGATGAATTTAAATCACTAGCCTTTCAAGGGAAATGTTGGTGGCTCTCTCCTAAGTTCTAAGTTGATGATGGAAGTGGAGCTCACTCAAACACACATGCTTCTTGCACTACCATAGGCTTGCTTATTATCTACTCTCCACCATTAGTCATGATTAGGAATCACATCTACAAAAATTTATTCAAACAAGTGAAAGACAAAGAGAATGGTAAGAAATGGAGTAAAAACCAAGAAAATGGAAAAAATGGATAAAGTGGTAGACTTGAGTGCTTGAGGATGTTTCCAATGAACTTTGCCCTATTTTCAGTCCTCTAGTGAATAACAAAGTGTGGTGAAGTAAACTTTTGAATAAGACCTTTGATTTGGATGAAAAATAACTTGTTGGTGTCATTGTGCCAATTTTCCATTTGCGTGCCATTTTTGTTTCTTTCTTCTCTTTTCTGATTTTTCTCTTCTTCTTTTATCTTCTAGCAAGGTCAGAAATGAACTGAAATAAAGCTTGGACTTGGATGGGAGAAACTTCACTTGATTTCATGGTGCCAAAGTTCACTTGTGTCCACTTTGTTACTCTCTTTTTCTTTTCTTTTCTCAAACTGTTTTTCTTCTTTTCTTTTTCTGCTCTAAAGTCTTACAATGAGCTCACGGCAGATTCAATTCAAATCTCTGATTTCTTCACATCAGTTAGCATAAGGAGTAATTAAGCACTTAAAGTGTTCCACATCACAAATTCTGCTCAACAAAATTCAATTTCAGCCTTGGTTTTGCTCAACTCAGCTCACAGTTTTTTTTTTCTTTTTGTTCTGATTTCCTCCACTTGCCTTCACTGGAAAGTTGCTCCCCACGAGGTTGAATTCAGTGCAAGACCATTCTGCAAATTCAGCTGTTGCATTTCTGAATTAGAGAGCATGCATTCAGCTTGAAGTGGATACCAAACTGCAAAACCATTCTGTTTTTTTTTTCTGCTGCAATTCCAGCTCACTATCTCAATTTCTCTGCTCTCCACCAGCTTTGATAGCTGTCGAATGATTTGGCTTAAGTTCTTATCAGCAAACATTGCAATAAACTCAGTTTCAGCTCACTTATCTGCACAAACTGCACAGATTTCTTTCATTCTTGCCACTTTGTTCCTTTTGTTTTTTCTTTTCTGTTTTTCTCTTTTGGGTTCAGTGATGTTGTGGCCGTGCTTCAACCTCTATCAGAAACAACTCTAACCCAGCCTTCCGTGAGCTTCAAGTGGACTGATCAACACATTTGGCACAAGAAGTAGCAACTCCAAGTAGCAGATTTTTTTTTCCTTTTCTGATTTTTGGCATCTTTTTCATTTCAACTTTGAGTGCCGAATTCAACTTGAGGTTCAACTTCCTTGGATCTCAAATGATGATCAAGAATTTTCAATTGTTTTCAATCTTTGACCACTTCTTCCCACTTGATCTTGATATCAATCCAACTTAGCACAAAAAATTTTTTTTTTTTTTTCGAATTGAGGTGCATCCTTGATAAAAATTTCTTTCATATCACTAGTCACTCCCCCACACTTAAATCTTTGTCCGTCTCGGGCAAAATAGCATTAGAAACATATCAAACAACAAGTCCAAAGAAAAGTGAGGGTAAGAGTAGGAAATAAGTAAAGGAAAATGGAATAAACATGATTATTACTAAAAATTGATGTGGAAAGGAAAACAAATGGATTAGCCTCTATAGATGTGATCCAATCATTGAAATATGGTTTTGAAAGAACCTAAGCAAGTTCTAGAGCACAATAACATATGTGTATCACAAAATAAGGCTAATCTCACTAGGTGCAAATGATTCATCTCAACTCCTCAATCAAGCATCTAAAGCAAAGTAGTACTCAAGCATCCAAGATTTCATCCATTAGCTCAAACCTTAAGTCTTAACAACCAAATTTAATTTATTTTCAAAAGACTCTAAAATGCTATGGAGATAACCTAGAGGGATACTTTTATTTCTACTCATGCAAGAATAAGTGCTAAAAGAAAAGACATGGTATTTACAATGTCTATTTATTCAATTTACTCTCGAAAACATAAAAGTGAAAAATGCGATAAAAGAAAATACAAGAAGAATCAAACTCCCCTTTATTCTGGTGGACGGAGCCTATCAAGCAGTAGCCTCCATCTCGGTAGTGGAGGAGTCTGGGTAGCTGGGAGAAATAGGACTCCCCCACACTTGAACTTTACAAAATTTTGTTCAGGTGGCCTCAGGCGGTTTAGGTTCAGGAGTCATTCAAGGGATGGAGTGCTTTTAATTAAAGTCAGATCATCTCCTCCTTCTTGATGCCGTTCAGAAGTCCTTCCAGGAGGCTGAAGTCTGTTCAGTCCTGAAGTCTTCTGGACCCTGCAAAAACATGTAATACCTCTCTCAAGCGTTCAGGGTCAGAAAGAAATGATATAAGTTCAGTCTCTGCATGAAATAAATCCAAATCTGCATCATGTCCAATTAAATCAATTTGTGGTGCCTCAATGAAATTTTCAAAATCATTTTCTACCAAATTTGCATCCAGGAGCTCATCACAAATAAAGAAATCAATTTCAGGCTCATCAATAGAAATTTCACAATCATTTCCCATCCAGTGTGTATCAAGCAATGTGTCACAGCCAATCAAATCAATATCAAGTATCTCCAAAAGTCTTTCATATTCATTTTCAGCATAAGACATAACAAGAGATTCATCAAAATAAATAACATCCATTTCAGGCACTTCTAAAAAATTTTCACTAGTCATATCCACAAAAGATGTATCTAAAGATTCATCATAACAAACTACATCAATTATGGGTGCCTCTAAAATTATTTCACTATTCATATTTACAATGGATGTGTCAAGTAATGCATGATGATCAATAAAATCAATGTTTGGTACCTCTATTGTATTTTCACAAAAAATCTCTACACAAGGTATATCAATAAATACATTAGAATCAATAAAGTCATCCCTAGGTACCTCACTGAATTTTTCTGAAGAAGGAGGAGAAATACTTACCTGAGTGTGCTGGATAATACCTGAAGGTGTATCTGTGGTCTCCTCCTGGTCAAGTTCAAGCTCCTCTTCAGCCTCAGGCGCTGGTGGACAATCAACTGGTGATCCTTGGGTGCTTGCTTCCACCAAGCAAGTCCCTACACTTTCTGGTTCATTCTCTAAATCTTGTGGTGGTCCCTGGGGCTTAGTGCAGTCCCCTACACCTATGGAATCATCTCCTCTGCATGCTTCTCCTGTAATATCTGCAACAACAGTATCAGAAAAATTAGGACCACTAATAACACTATCATCAGAAAATAAAAGTCTAGAATGGTCCTGTGGAGCTTCAGTTTCTTCTTCTGGAGCTGAAAAATTTGGAATTGGATTTTGAGTAGGAGTCTCCGGAGGAATGCATGCTCTAGGTGCCCAGACTTTAATGTATTATTCTTCTTCTTCTTCTAAAATTGCAAGATCCATTAAAGAAAGATTTGACCTTGCACTAGGGTCACCTTGAACTTGTATCTGATTCATTTGACTAGAAATTTGTCCAACGCCTTTTTCGATGTCTTGAAGCCTTTGCTGCCTTCGATGATATTGTACAACTTGTTGATAAATCTCCTCCATTCTTTGTAGTTGAGCCTCATTCTCATTAAGATTCTCAAGGCCTCCTTGGTTAGCATAGCTCCTTGACTGATTTTGAAAGGATGAAGTAGGCTGAAAATTTTGAGCTTGCTGTGATCCTTGAAAACCATGCTGTTGGGGCTGATTAAAGGACTGATTAGAGGGCTGATATGTTGGAAAATTTTGCTGGGAAATGTAGCCCTGAAAGTTTTGATTTTGAGCTGGAAAATTAGGTGGCGAAGGCTGAAAATTCTGCCCTTGAAACCCTTGATTGTAGGGCTGTGAAAACTGGTTCAAGGGCTGTGTAGGCTGAAAATTTTGTTGGTTTTGCGCTGGAAAAACTGGGAATGATTGAAAATTTTGCTGCCCTTGATTGTATTGCTGGAATTGAGGTTCAAAATGCTGAAATGGTTGCTGAAAATTGGGCTGAAATTGCTGAAAACTGGGCTGAAAATTCTGGAAAATTGGCTGCCCGTTCTGAAAATTCTGTAAATTCTGGAAATTGCTGGAATTTGGCTGAAATTGTTGGAAATCTTGTTGTGGTGGCTCGAATTGTTGAAATGGTGGCTGAAACTGAAAGTTTGGTTGCTGAAAATTAGGATAGGGCTGCTGAAATTGATCATTCGGGTGCTGAAAATTCAAATGGGGCTGCTGGAAATCAAAATATGGCTGCTGGAATTCTTGGAGTGGCTGAAGTTGTTGTTGAGGTGGCTGAAATGTAGGCTGAAGTAGCTTCTGATAAGTAGATGACTGAGCTTTACGTTCTAGTTGATAGTCCAACCCCTTTAACACATTTTTTAACTCCTCCAATGCCTCTTCTATCTCTTTTGACCCCATTTTGAATTTGCAGCCCTGTCACAAAACAAACAAGAAAAATGGCAGCAACCGTATACAAAAATAGAGCACAATAAAATAGAACCCAATGATATGTCTAAAAGTATACAAGCAAAAATCAAACAAATCAACTAGTTGCTTCCCCGGCAACGGCGCCAAAAATTTGACGGACCCAAATATACTATGTTAAAGTTGTCACGAAATGTATGGGCTCATCAAATTTAAATATGAATGAATGAAATGCTGGAAACCCTTTTTACAATAAAAAATATGGAAATGTAATATAGGGGCCACAGGTCGTATTTTTCTCGGGGACTAGTTGACGTTGTTCGATTCGCGCTCGTATTTATGTGTCGTTTGTGTTTTCGGGTTTCAAATCAAACTTGGGTTTTGGGTTGCAATCATGAAAAGAAATTTCAATCAAAATGGATGAAATCAAACTAATGAATCAAATAATGTGATGGCAAGTTATCATTCAACCAAAAAGAGCATTTATTCATCTAAATCACTTAAGCAACTTTAGAAAGTGAATCTGATTTTTAAATTCAGCAACAAATGCTAAGCAATGATGGGACGAAACAGTGGATACAATTTTCAGAAGCAAGCCAACTTAGATCAAATGCTATCTATGAAAATTCAACAATCAAACTTTGGACAATCACTACACAACTAGCTACAAAGTCCGGAGGTAAACCCATGCATAGAAACTCAAGGATTCTGAAGATGATATCAATAGACGTCAGTAGCTGTCCTACACCAGAAAAACTGGTGAAAATCTGATACAAATCAGTGTTCTAACAACTTGGCACACAAGATGGAACTCTTGTGCCAAGGGCTGAATTTTTTTTGTGCCAAAACAGATTCCTAAAATTCAGAAATACAATGACTGCAGAAGGGGCTAATTTCAGGCTCAAAAATTCACTGTAATTTCACTCGACTTGATACAAACCCATTCCGAGACTGATCTTGACACTTGCATGCAGAATTTCAGCATCTCAGCTCACAATTCTGCAGAATTTCAGAGAAAATCTGATGCAAGAAAAGAAAACAGAAATTGAGGTAAAACTTGCCACCCAAATGGATGAAACTGATGTGCTGGATTTGATATGGATTGCCAAACGAATTTTGGTACTCAGAAACTACAAGAGTGAGTGCAGCTTGAAGATTAAGATGTAGGGCAGAATTGTGCAAAAGTAAGAGCAGAAGTTGTGGAAACCCACTCAATGCGTGAGGAAACTGATGCAGAAATTATTGCGGAAACTCATCAACAACTAATGCATAAACCAATGGTTCAAGTCGAGATCTGATACAATGGATCATTAGACAGGAAACCTCTTGATGAGTTGAAACAGGAAGTTCAGAAATAAAATGGGGAAGTGCAGAATTTGGATTGAAACTCCACAAACTGAACTTAAATTCAGAAATAAAATCTACTAAGAAATGAACTCGAATCTAACACATCAACACACTAATTTTGATCTCTGATTTCAAGGAATAAAGTTAAACACTAGTCGAATTGAAACAAAACAGAAAAATTCAGAAACTGAAATTGCAAAGTCTGTAATAACATGGCACGCAAGGAATAAAATTGGCACAGCTGATACTCAAGCTTAGAATTGCAAAACAAGTAAAATTAAGTGGAGAATTAACTAAACAAACTAGCTAACTAATAGAAGAACAGATTAAAACCACTAATTAAACAGAATTAAATCCGAAATGTTAACTACAGCAGCTGAAACTAAAGTGCAGAAACAGAAAATGGCAGTAACGAAATTACAGCTACAAAAACGAAATTAACTAAAGTAAACTAAACATCGATCTCTTCCCGAGCTCCAGAACTCCTTGTTCGTCACGCAAGGGTGAGCATCGAACCCGCAAGCTCAACAAACCAATGGAAAACAGCCTCTATGCATCGATTTAACCCAACTTGGCTCAAAGCTGAAAACAGCCATCGATTTACTCAATCTCGCAATGTAGTATGGCGATGATGATTTGGGAATGTTCTGAGCTCAGCCGAGGACCCTCAGGCTAGCTCGGATGGATATGAAATGGCACAAAACGAGACCAAGCCAATCAACTCACAAATCTGACGAGACCCTCAATCATCTCTGTTTTTGGCCGAAATTGAGCTGGAATCCTCACGGAAAGCCCTTCCCAAAGATCTAGAACTGGATCAAGGATCGAAATCGATGTGGTCACGCCCTCTGTTGAAGAAAATTGCAATCGAAATGAAGAACAGCTGAGAAAGGAGAAGAACTGCGGAAGCTACGGCGAGGACGCGACAAGGGAAGAGCTGGGCACATTTCTGATTAAATACTTAAGCATGGACGGCTGTGATTGATTTGAGGAAATCCAACGGCTGATCTTGCTCTGATTGGAGCCAAACTTTTATGATGATGATCTGGGGTCAGGATCTGCCTTGTGGTAGCTCGGATCCTCCAGATATGCAACGGATGATCCAGATCAACTCTATCTGTGATTGGACGCTCTAGAGCCCTCCTTGCTTGATCCAACGGTTGATTGAGCTCTGATTGGAATGAAACCTTCAGATCTTGATCATAGAGCTTGATCAACCCTAACCCTAGCTCGGATTGCTTCAGATCGTCCCGGATGGCTCAGATCTAGCCGCTCTTGAATCGGACGGCCCGGATTAATCGTAGGCTTGATAATTCGATCCGGTTCACATCCGACTCAGGTTTGACCCAGTATGCCCTAAGTCCTTGAACTTTTGGTGCCTACAAAAATAGATCCAAAATTTAGTGGCCAAATAATCCAAAAATTATGTAATTTTGCAATTAAGTCCAAAATAAGATAAAGTTCCAAAACCTAGGGTAAAATCATAATTAAGCAATAAAAACATGGGTCAAACATGGATTTAAGCATCTAAAATAATCACAAAAATGATACTTATCACTTACCCTGGCCGAGCGTGGACCGCCACGCCCGACCGAGCCCGACCGAACGTGGAACGCCACGCCCGGTCGGCGCCGAGTCCGGTGGGTGCGTAGGAACATGCCCACTTATAACTTGCCTTAGCAAGAGTCTGAACACCGTCCGACTTACCCTGGCCGAGCGTGGACCACCACGCCCGACCGGGCCCGACGGAACGTGGAACGCCACGCCCGGTCGGCGCCGAGTCCGGTGGGTGCGTGGGAACATGCCCACTTATAACTTGCCTTAGCAAGAGTCTGGACACCGTCCGACTTACCCTGGCCGAGCGTGGACCGCCACTTATAACTTGCAGGAGTCGTTCTTCTCTATATGCTCCGAGTTTGTCTATCACATTATTTGAGTACAAGTACAGAGATTGCAGATGGCCGAGTGTGGACCTCAGATGTATTGCGCTCCAGGGTCTTCCGAGCTGCTTTCCTTGAGCGTCTTGCAGATAGTAAGCTCCCGATCCCAATGCCTTGACCACCAGGAAGGGGCCACTCCATTGAGGCTCCAGCTTGCCTACTTCTCCCATTGGCTTGATTCTTTTCCATACCTTGTCCCCTACTTGAAAACTTCGGGGTATAACCTTCTGGTTATATTGACGCCGCATCCTTTGTTGGTAAGCAGCCATGCGGACTGCAGCCTTAGCTCGGACCTCCTCAATCAGATCTAGCTCCGCCTGCCTTTTCTCCGCGTTGTCTTCCCCGTACAGATGTCTTTTGTCAGACTCACAGCCGACTTCCATGGGGACCACAGCTTCGCTACCGTATACTAACTGGAAGGGGGTGCATCCTGACCCTTCTTTGGGGGTGGTCTGAAGAGCCCACAGAACACCAGGCAGCTCGTCCACCCAAGACCCACCGACCTGGTCTAACTTGGCTCTAAGCCCTTTCAGAATTTCTCTGTTAGCTACCTCAGCCTGGCCATTGCTCTGGGGATATGCCACTGAAGTGAAGGCCTGTATGATTCCAAATTCCTTGCACCACTCTCTGATCATCCGGCCTTGAAACTGCCGACCATTGTCTGATACCAGCTTGTGGGGTATGCCATATCGACAGAGAATGTTCTGCCAAAAGAATTTCTTCACTGCTTGCTCGGTGATCCGAGTCAGGGCTTCTGCTTCGATCCACTTGGAGAAGTAGTCTACTGCCACCAACAGGAATTTCTTTTGACCGGCTGCCCTGGGGAAGGGTCCTACTATATCCATGCCCCACTGATCAAAGGGACATGAGACAGTGGACGTTCGCAGCATCTCGACCGGTCGGTGCGATAGATTTTGATACTTCTGGCAAGAAAGGCAAGAAAGGGCTACCTTCTCTGCATCCTTCTGAAGGGTCGGCCAAAAGTAGCCGGCCAGCAGCACCTTCCGAGCCATAGATCGACCTCCTGAGTGGTTACCGCAGGACCCCAAGTGTACCTCTCGTAGCACATAGTCTGCATCTTCTTCCCCAATGCATCTGAGTAATGGTCGGGAAAAAGCCCGCTTGTATAATGCATCCCCTATCAGAGTGAACCTGGCTGCCCTTATCTTCAGTATCCTGGCCTGCTCGGGACTATTTGGAAGAGTTCCTTCTTTCAGATAGGCGATGAATGGAGCTCTCCAGTCCCCTTCTATTTCTAGTTCTGTTTCCCTTTCAACCTGGGCCACCAGCATGACCTGAGGTGAAGGCTTGGGGAAGACCCACGGACGAACAAAGCTAGCCAACCTAGCTAACTCATCTGCCTTAGCATTGTCCCCTTGGGGGATCTGCAAGATCTGAACTTTTTGAAACTCTGCTTGCAACTGTTTGTAGGCCTTCACATAAGATTGTAGCATCTCGTCGTTTACCTCAAACTGCCCTGTAACCTGCCGAGCCACCAACTGAGAATCCGAGTGCAAGATGACCCGAGTGGCGCCCGCATGCTTGGCCGCTTGCAGACCTGCCAGGAGGGCTTCGTACTTTGCTTGGTTGTTAGTAGCTGGGTATTCCAGGCGGACAACCAAGTGAAGTGAGTCTCCCTTAGGAGAGATCAATAAGACTCCCACGCCACTCCCTGCCCGAGTGGCGGACCCATCCACATATACCTTCCATGCCCCCTCTTCTTCCTCTGTATGCAGCTCGCTCAGGAAATCAGCTAAAGCCTGAGCTTTGATTGCCGTTCGGGGCTGGTACTGGATATCATATTCACTCAACTCAGTTGTCCATTTAACCATCCGACCTGAGATTTCAGGGTTAATCAACACCTTCCCCAATGTGCTATTGGTCAGCACTCGGATAGGATGGGCCAAGAAGTAAGGGTGTAATCACCGAGCCATCAACACAAGCACATAAGCCAACTTCTCGAGTGTAGTATATCTACACTCGGCTTCCTTAAGTAAGTGTCCAAAGAAATAGACCGACTGTTGTTCAGCCTCCTTCTGAGTTACAAGCACAGCACTCACAACTCCCTCAGTGGTTGACAAATAAACATACAAGTGCTCTCCTTCCTCAGGCTTAGCTAGTATCGGCAGGTTGACCAAGTAAGTCTTCAGTTCTTTAAAAGCCTGATCACACTCGGCATCCCACTGGAACTTGGAGGCCTTACGCAGGATCTTGAAGAACGGCAGACTTCTATCAGCTGACCGGGAGATGAATCGGGATAAGGCAGTGATCCTTCCCGTCAAGCGTTGGACTTCCTTGAGGTTTCTGGGCGGAGGCATGTCCAGTAGAGCTTTCACCTTGCCGGGATTAGCCTCTATCCTGTTAGTATTGTGAGAGAAGTGTCCTAAGGCAATCGCCTTATGATTGTAATCATTTATTTTAATAAATTAATATTCACTATTTGAGTATACATGCTTGTGTATTTGATTGAGATCTTGAACTCATTTACTGAATGTCCGCAATACAATTCACAGCATGAGAGAATTTGTGATGAATTCACAACTAGTGATTATCTCTACATGTGCAATTGTGAAGTATTGAAATTGTCCCTAGTCGATGAATTGATAAATACGGACACTATCAATTCTGTTGAGACTAGCATGGGTTATTCTCTAATCAGCTGATTCTCACTGGCTGGAGACATTGGGATGTCAGGAGATAAACATGAATGCTAGTTAAGGGAACTAGTTCATTGGAGTGACTGGCTGTAAAACTTCATATGGTAATATACATATAGATATGTCAATGAAGTTCTTACTGCAGCTTAAGTGCGATGTTCCTTTGACTTGCGGTGTTCAAGTCATCTTGGTCATGGAGACTTATACTTTGACATCTTAAGCAAGGATCTCTAAGGAGGTGTGGACCCAGGATGGTTGGGTATAAGCCGAAGTGTCCGAAGATGTTTGAACAGCCTACAAAGGATTCACCACTCCTTGCGAGGAGATGTATACCCAAGGCCTATCGTCGGATTGTTACTCGAAGCCTCTGGCCAGAGCATCACATGTTCAGAGTATGAATCTCTCAGAAACATGAGAGTAACTAGAATCCGTAGGACGAGAAAAACATTGCTTGGGCTAGGTGTGACGTAGTCAGCCTAGTGGGGACTGACACACATAGACCGTGTCCTGAACCAAGTGGGTATAAGATGGTGAAGGGAATGGGGCACGATTCATTATAGCTGCTGAAGGGTTTCAGAATTATTTCTGAGGTCAACCGTTGATCTTTCGATTAATTGGGGATCATGATGTACTACTAGGTGCCACTCATGATCGTTCTATAATTGGTTAATTATAGACGGCCAACATAAATCGAAAGCCTATTTAGTCACACACACTACGAGTAATCCGAGGGATTTAAAACGAGTTGAAAATTGGATTTTCCGATCAAGAGAGATAAGTCGAATCTGAATTTTTCAGAGACGCATTGGAAGCATAAAATGGCTAAGTCTTTTGAAGACTTATTGGACGAATTAAATGAGTTTAATTCATAAGGTCTTGGCTTGGGTTTGGCCGGCAAAAGAGGGTCCCCACCCTCTTTGCTTGGCCGGCCACAACAAAAGGGAAAACCAAATTGTTTGGTTCAAGTTATAAAATAAACCAAGTGTGGTTTGTTTTATAAAATTATGGATAATATAAATTTTATAAACCGAGGTTTGGTTTATTATTTTTATGGAAATTAAAATAAACTTTGAATAGTTTTTTTTATTTTATAAAATCAATTATTAATTGATTTTTCATGATAAGAAAAATTTATATGATAAATTTCTTATGAAAATTTATTCCATAAGAAAAGGGAGACATGGTTGTTTTTATCATAAATTAAATTATGATAAAAACTTGGCATGATGGAATAAATCATAGAAAAATTTATATGATAAATTTCTTATGAAAATTTATTCCATAAAAAGGAGACTTGGCGGTTGAGAGACCACTATATAAAGGAACTAAGGCAAGGCTTGGAAATTAATCTAAGAGATCAAGGAATAAGCCCTCTCTCTCTCTCCTTCTCTCCCTCTCCCTTCTCTAGTGCCGCCGGCCCTAAAGGAGGCCCTTGCTGCCGTGAGCTTCAGCCACCCATGGCCACCAAACAGCTGCCGCAAGAAGAAGAAGAAGCGGGCGCAACTCCTTCCTTCCCGAATCTTGATTCCGTTCTTCGTTTGGTGGTTAGTCTTCCCATCTCTCTCTTGGTATTCTTGTCGTGCCTTTGGAGAATCTAGTAGTTCTTGTCGGCACGAAACTCGTGGCTTTGCGAAGTCATCCCAAAGAAAACTCGGCGTGGACGCGAATAGAGGCGGAGCTTCCAAGGGACGCTAACGGTTGGATCTCGTCCCTTCCTTCGAGTTACGCGAGGTAATAAGTAAATTAGTTTACTTTCTGTAAAATTTTAAATATATGATCATGTCTACACAATATAAGGTTGCATGCTTAGATGTGTGGTTAAATAATTTGAGAAATTATTTATGCTAAACCTTCCGTTGCACGTAATTAATTCTAAAATTACGAACCCGCATCCATGTCAACATGCACCCGGTCCCAACAGTGGTATCAGAGCCGGTTAGTGTTCGACATAATCATAAAATTGTTTTGCGGAAAACTTTGTCATGATCTCAATTTTGGAAAAATTTTCAATTATGGAAACTTTCCAATTATGATAAATTTTAGATTTAGGAATTTCAAAGTTTGGAAATCCTCATGAAATTTCGCAAACTTTTGAAATATCCTAGTTTCTGAAATTTTATGATAATTGTGAAAAACTTCCCATTTTGGAAACTTTCCAATTTTGGAAATTTCCTATTTTGGAAATTTTTCAATTTTGGAAATACGTAAGTTTTCTTTGTACCAGAAACTTACAAATATTCTGAAAGCCTTTTATTTTTGGAAACTTTCCATTTATGGAAAGCTCGCAATTTTGGGCACTTTCTTTCAAGAAAGTCTAGACAAATTTATGGAACATTAATTGACAATTAAATTCGAATTGGTTTTTAAATTATTAACAAAATTCTTTACTTTGGGGAGTGCCTCGGGGAGCCACCCAAATTAAAGTTAGTTGTTGTAATTTAATTTCCTATTTTGAATAAGAATTGTCAAGTTTAATTTGGCTACGCCTCGGGGAGCGGGCCAAATTAGATTTACGACAAATTTCTTTTCTTTGGGTATCTGAGCCTCGGGGAGCCACCCAAAGAAAATAATTTGTTGTAATTAATTAGTCCATAAATAAAATATGTGATCAAATCTTGGAAAATTTTGAGGTGATTCTCAAACGATAATTTTCTTATTTGATTTCTTACATATTGTTGTCTCCAAAATTAATTAGGAAAATTGTTTCCTATAGAGTTTATTTCCTTAAATAAGATTTTCATGAAAATAATATGTGGTTGAATTAAGGGAATCTGTCTCTTAATTTAATAAGATTTGATTTAGAGAAATCAAAGTCTTAAACATATTATTTCCGAAATTGATTATGACAATTTAGGAAATTGTTTCCCAAAACAATTCCTTAAATAAAGTATGAAATTAGAATTAGGAAATCCGGTTCCTAATTCAATTAATGAGACTTGATAAATTAAGTCACATACATACTTTATTAAGGAAATCGTTAGTACATGACATAATTATATGTCATGAATGTGCTTAGAAAGAAAAGGATGAGACCCAAAACCCCTTACAAAATATTAAGGCCAACACCTTCCATTAATATGGTCGGAACCGGAGTTTTATTTCTCGTTTGGGTTGATGGACACATCCATGCCCGGCTTGAACCTCAACATGATCAAACCATGGAATTAGTTTATGATTAATATAGTTGGAGTCAGAGGTCAATCCTTAGTTTTGGTTGTTGGACACATCCAAGCCTGACTAAACGGTTGAATGAGCTCCAACCATATTAAAACTATTTCTTGATTAATGGGTCAGCCTTAAGCTTGGAGCATCGATTTGTTGTGCCACAGCCAAGGTCGATGTAAAGAGAGGTGCAGTTGGGTGCTATGTATATTGTTGCATACTTGTTAATGAGTTAACAACCCAATGATTTATGCAAACATTCAATTAGTTGATAGCATAAAGTGATAGTTACATATATGTAATATGTAATCGGTATAATTACCTACCTTCATAGCTAAAATAACTTGATGGCCACAGCCATGGTTGTTCTTATCTATGGTTGGATATCAACCTATTTGGAGATGTTCCTACGATCTCCCGAATTGATAAAAAGGGTTATTCAATTCGAAAAATAAATAGGATTTAATTAATGTATGTTGATGCATTCTTTATCATTCTTCTCACATAAGCTCAATTTGTATTTCTAGGATAATCACTTGATCATGTCTTCTCTGAATTTGCGTTCCATTTTGGACACCAATAAGCTGACTGGGCCAAACTTCATGGACTGGCTTCGAAACCTGAGGATAGTCCTCAAGGCAGAAAAGCTTGCTTATGTCCTTGAAGATCAACTTCCCAACCATCCTCCCCAAAATGCAACTCCAGACCAGTTAGTGGCCTATCAGAAACATGTGACCGATTCTGAACTTGCGAGTTGCATCATGCTAGCCGCTATGGTACCTGAGCTACAAAAGCAGCATGAGCATATGGATGCTTATACCATCATCTTCCATCTTCATGAGCTGTTTGACGAGCAGGCGAGATCCGAAAGGTTCGAGGTCTCCAGACTCCTCTTCACCTCTAAGATGCAGGAAGGCACTTCTGTCTCACAGTTTGTGTTGAAGATGTTGGGGTACATTGAGCGACTGGGCGCACTCGGTTTTGCAATGGATCACGAGCTAAGTATTGACTTAATTCTGCATTGTTTGCCCAAAAGTTACTCACAATTTGTGATGAACTATCGGATGAACAAGCTGGAGACTACCATTCCTGAGTTGCTCAACCTGCTGAAGACTATAGAGCCTTCTGTGAAGCAGGATCAGAAGACGGTACTGTTAGTTGGTTCCTCGAAGAAAGGTTCTAAGAGGAAGGCCAAGGAACAGAATAAGGGAAAGAAGAAAAAGGCCAAAAAGACTGAAAAGACACCAAAAGGCACTTGCCATCACTGCGGCAAGGAGGGTCACTGGCGAAGAAACTGCAAGGTTTATCTTGAGTCCTTGAAGAAGAAGGCATCCGATGCCCCATCCTCTTCAGGTATCTTCGTTATTGAATGTCACTCTATTTCCTCAACCACCTGGGTACTTGATACTGGGTGTAGCTCACATATATGTAATGACATACAGGGGCTAAGGAATAGAAGAAGACTCGTCAAGGGAGAAGCGAATTTGCGAGTTGGAAATGGAGCAAAGATTGCTGCTGTTGCCATCGGAACATATTTGCTAAAGCTCCCTACTGGACGTGTCTTAGAATTGGATAATTGTTATTTTGTTCCTTCGTTAATAAAGAACATTGTATCTATTTCATGCTTGAATGAAAAGGGTTATCATTTAACTTTTAGTAACAATTGTTGTTACATAACTTTAAATGGTGTTCTTTATGAGACCGGAACTTTGTGCAATGGTATCTACACGTTAGATTTATCCGGTGACGTTTTCAATATCGAAGTTAGCAACAAACGTGCTCGAATAGATAATCAAATAGACTCCTATACGTGGCATTGTCGTCTTGGCCATGTAAGTAAGAAACGCATGACCAAATTACACCGATGTGGAATTCTGGAATCATTTGAACCCGGTTCATTTGATACATGCGAATCATGCTTAAAAGGCAAGATGACCAAATTACCCTTTTCCGGAAAAGGTAAACCAGTGGGAGAATTGCTTGGTCTAATACATACTGATGTATGTGGACCAATGTCAACTCTTGCACAAGGAGGCTATAGCTACTTCATTACCTTTATCGATGATCACTCACGATTCGGGTATGTGTTCTTAATGAAACGCAAATCTGAAGCTTTTGAGAAATTCAAAGAGTTCAGAAGTGAAGTAGAGAAACAGCTTGGCAAAAGTATTAAGATACTTCGATCCGATCGGGGTGGTGAATACTTAAGTCAAGAGTTTCAAGATTATCTTAGGGACAATGGGATATTGTCTCAATGGACTCCGCCGTATACACCACAGCATAATGGTGTATCTGAGAGGCGTAACCGAACCTTGATGGACATGGTTAGATCTATGATGAATCATGCAACTCTTCCAAAATCCTTTTGGGGCTATGCGCTTAAGACAGCTGTTTACTTGCTAAACAGAGTCCCGACCAAGGTAGTCTCTACTACTCCATATGAGACGTGGAATAGTAAGAAACCTCATTTAACTCACCTTAAGATATGGGGTTGTCCTGCTTATGTGAAGCGGACTGTATCAGACAAATTGGATGCTAAGTCTGATAAATGTCTATTTATTGGATACCCTAAGGAAACGAAAGGTTACCAATTCTATCATCCCTTGGAACAAAAAGTGTTTGTTTCAAGGCATGCTGTGTTTCTAGAAAAAGAATTTCTTTTTCAAGAAAACAGTGGGAGTAATATTGAACTTGAAGAAGTTCAAGAAACTCCAATAGACATTACAGAGACACCTAGTCTAGACCCACAACCGAGAACTCATAATGATGAGCTATCAGTTGAACCTAAAACAACACCACATCTTCGTAGGTCTGATAGGACACGCAGCGTTCCAGAGAGATACGGATTTCTCATAAGTGAATCAAACGACGTGTTAGTCATTAACGATGACGAACCTATCAGTTATGAAGATGTTCTGAAAGATTCAGAAAGGGATAAATGGCTTGAAGCCATGAAGTCGGAAATGGATTCCATGTACAAAAATCAAGTATGAGACTTGGTTAACCCACCTGAAGGGATTAAGCCCATAGGGTGCAAGTGGGTTTTCAAGAAGAAAACCGACATGGAAGGTAATGTTGTTACCTTTAAGGCTAGATTAGTGGCAAAAGGATATCGTCAGAAACAAGGAGTTGATTATGACGAAACCTATTCGCCAGTAGCTATGCTTAAATCCATTCGGATGCTCCTAGCCATAGCAGCTCATTATGATTATGAGATATGGCAAATGGACGTGAAAACAGCTTTCCTTAATGGAAACCTGCTTGAGGATGTATACATGATACAACCTGAAGGTTTCACATCGGTTGACAAAACCAAAGTATGCAAGCTTCGACGATCCATATATGGACTAAAGCAAGCATCCAGGAGCTGGAACATCCGTTTTGATGAGACAATCAAAAAGTTTGATTTCTCACAAAATCCTGACGAACCTTGTGTGTACAAGAAGGTTAGTGGGAGTGCAGTCGTATTCCTAGTATTATATGTCGATGACATATTACTTATAGGAAGCGATATATCAGTCTTACAGTCGGTTAAAATTTGGTTGTCAAAACTTTCTCCATGAAAGACCTGGGAGAAGCAACCTATATCCTTGGGATTAGAATCTATAGAGATAGATCAAAACGGTTGCTTGGTCTTTCGCAGTCTACATATATAGACCGAGTGCTAAAAATGTTTAGCATGTCGGAATCCAAGAAAGGTTACCTTCCCATCAGGCATGAGATCAACCTTTCAAAGTCTATGTGTCCGCGCACAGAAGACGAGAGGATTTGCATGAATAAGATTCCTTATGCATCCGCGATAGGATCTATCATGTTTGCTATGTTATGTACTAGGCCCGATGTATTGTATGCTCTGAGAGTCACAAGCAGATACCAGTCTGATCCAGGAATGGATCATTGGGCGGCTGTCAAGACAATCCTTAAGTACTTAAGAAAAACTAAGGATGTGTTCCTAATATATGGAGAAGGTGATATGGTAATACGTGGGTATACAGATGCCAGTTTCCAGACAGATAAGGATGACTCCAAATCTCTGTCCGGATACGTATTTATCTTGAATGGAGGCGCAATAAGTTGGAAAAGTTCCAAACAAGACACCGTAGCGGATTCTACCACGGAAGCGGAATATATTGCAGCTTCGGAAGCAGCAAAGGAAGCAGTCTGGATCAAGAAGTTTGTCTCAGAACTTGGTGTGGTTCCAACCATTGATGAAGCAGTGCCGGTTTACTGCGACAACAATGGAGCTATTGCACAAGCAAAGGAACCAAGGTCTCATCAGCGATCCAAACATGTGCTTCGCCGCTATCATCTGATCAGAGAGATTATAAGTAGGAATGATATACAAATTGAGAAAATTCCCACTGAAAGGAATTTAGCGGATCCTTTAACTAAGGCCTTGCCTCAAAGCAAGTTTGAGGGTCATGTTAGAGCCTGTGGTATTGGATACCGTAGCGATTGACATTAGGCCAAGTGGGAGTTTGTTAGTATTGTGAGAGAAGTGTCCTAAGGCAATCGCCTTATGATTATAATCATTTATTTTAATAAATGAATATTACTATTTGAGTATACATGCTTGTGTATTTGATTGAGATCTTGAAACTCATTTA
>JAGFNQ010003063.1:0-60724 GCA_024364735.1 Boesenbergia rotunda | reverse complement strand
CAGAAATTAGTGGCCAAATAATCCAAAAATTGTGTAATTTTGCAATTAAGTCCAAAATAATAGGAAATCCTAAAACCTAGGGTAAAATCACAATTAAACAATAAAATCATAGGTCAAACATGGATTTTAGCAATTAAAATAGTCAACAATATGGTACTTATCAACTCCCCCACACTTATCCTTGAGCGTCTCGCGAAACAACTAAATATGTATCCCTTAGGCTTCCTTAAGCATAATTAGAAACAAATGAAAAGAAATTACCTAGGGTTGCCAATTCTCATAAATCTAAGCTCTATGGATTACTATCTTGTCCTTAAATCAACAACTTAGCCTTTTCATCCATCATGAATCATTGAGATGAATTTAAATCTCTAGCCTTTCAAGGAAAATTTGGTGGCTCTCTTCTTAAGTTCTAACTTGATGATGGAAGTGGAGCTCACTCAAACACATATGCTTCTTGCACTACCATAGGCTTGCTTATTATCTACTCTCCACCATTAATCATGATTGGAATCAACAACTATAAAAACAAATGAAAACATGGAAAATGGTAAGAAATGGAATAAAAACAAGAAAATGGAAAATTTGATGGAGTGGGAGACTTGGTTGCTCAAAAATATTTCCAATGTGCTTTGCCCCATCTTGACAGTCCTCTAATGATATCAAGAGTGTGGTGAGTGAAACTTGAATAAATTCCTTTGATTTGGATGAAAAACCCTTCCTTGGTTTCAATGTGCCAACTCTTCCTTTTGTGTGTCATTTTTGTTTCTTTCTTCTCTTTTCTGATTTTCTCTTCTTCTTTTATCCTCTAGCAAGGTCAGATTTGTAGTGGAGCAAAGCTCTTAATTCGGATCAGAGAACTTCAATGATTTTCAATGCCAACTCAATTGTGTCCACTTGGTTTCTTCTTTTCTTTTCCCCTGTTTTCTGTTTTTTTTTTCTGGACAGTCATGTTGTGTCACAATGGAATCAAACTTCATTAAGAGTCATTTCAGATCAGTCTGATTTCTCAAAACAATTTGCATCAATAGTAGTAAAGAGCTTAAACACCTCACTTGAAAGTTTACTTAACTGAATTCTTTTCTTACTGTTTTTTTTTATATCTGAATTTGTTTCGGCTCTTTCCTCAGTCCTGTTTGTAGGCTGGACTTCCTCCACCTTTTCCAGATTCAATGCTCCAAGATTTCTACATTTACAGAAGTTATATCACTTAGCAGTGGAGAATTCCTGCTCAGCAAGTTGAAACCAAGCCCCTTCACTGTTTTTTTTTCTGTCTTGATCTACAAGTCCTAGCAGCCACATCTTCTTTCAGTTCTGATCAGCAGTGGATGTTCTCATCATTCTTTGATGCAATTCCGAACTTGTTCCCTGATTCACAGCCTTGAAAACTCGAAATTCAGCTCTTCTTGATAAAAACTGCACAAAAACTGCTAACACTGATTTTTTTTTTCTCTTGTGTTCAGCTTTTGTTCAGCCCTTATTCAGACATTCCGACCTTGTACAGCTGAGATTTAGCTTCTAGCATATGGTTCTGAGTTTTCCGAACAGAATACAACTGCAATTGTGAGTAATTCTGATCAAATCATGCTTCACAGAAATTTTTTTTCTTGCTTGGCACCAACTCTTTTTTTTTTTTTATGTGCCCTTTTTTTCTTTTCAGATTGTTGTCTTGGCACAGCTTCTTGGGTCTCCAATTGATGCTCAAGAATCTAAATGGTTCAATTGATTTCCATCCTTAACCACTTCTTCTTGCTTGATCTTGATACCAAACTAAACTCACTTGGCACATGAAATTTTTTTTTCGAGTTTTGAAATGCATCCAAAACTTTAGACACTCCCCCACACTTAAATCTTTGTCCGTCTAGGGCAAAATAACATTAAGAACATCTCAAGCAACAAGTCTAAAGAAAAAAAAAATGGGTAAGCGTAGGAGATAAGCAAAGAAAAAGAGAATAAACATGATTATTGCTAAAAATTGATGTGGAAAAGGGAAACAAATGGATTAGCCTCTATAGATATGATCCAATCATTGAAATATGGTTTTGAAAGAACCTAAGCAAGTTCTAGAGTTTAATAACATGTGTGTGTCACAACTATAAGGCTAATTCTCACTAGGCAAAAATAATTCATCTCAATTCTCAATCAAGCATCTAAAGCAAAGTAGTACTCAAGCATCCAAGATTTCATCCATTAGCTCAAATCCTAAGTTTAACAACCAAATTTAATTTATTTTCAAAAGACCTAAAATGCTATGGAGATAACCTAGAGGGATACTTTTATTTCTACTCATGCAAAAGTGCTAAAAGAAAAGACTGGTATTTACAATGTCTATTTATTCAATTTACTCTAGAAAGCATAAAAGTGAAAAATGATAAAAGAAAATGCAAGAAAAATAAACTCCCCTTTATTCGGGTGGGCGGAGTCGATCCAGAAGAAGCCTCCACCATGGTAGTGGAGGTGTCTGGGTGTCTGAGAGATGTCTGACTCCCCCACACTTGAACTTTAAAAATTAGCTCTGGTGGCCTAAGGCGATTCAGGTTAAAATCCACTGAAGGAATGGAGTTCTTCGATTAAAGCAATCATCTCCTCCTTCTTTATGCCCTTCAGAAGTCCTTCCAGGAGGCTGAAGTCTGTTCAGTTGGAGTACCCACTCCTGAAGTCTTCTGGACCCTGCAAAACAATGTAATACCTCTCTCAAGCGTTCAGGGTCAGAAAGAAATGAAATAAATCAGTTTCTGCATAAAATGAATCCAAAACTGCATCATGTCAATTAAATCAATTCTGGTGCCTCAATGAAATTTTCAAAATTATTTCCTACCAAATTTGCATCCATATACTCATCACAAATAAAGAAATCAATTTCTGGCTCATCAATAGAAATTTCACAATTATTTTCAATCAAGGGTGTATCAAGTAATGTGTCACAGCCAATCAAATCAATATCAGGTATCTCCAAAAGTCTTTCACATTCATTTTCAGCATATGAATAGCAAGAGATTCATCAAAATAAATAACATCAATTTCAGGCACTTCTAAAAAATTTTCACTATCCATATCCACAAAAGATGTATTAAGTGATTCATCATAAAAAACAACATCAATTATGGGTGCCTCTAAATTATTTCGCTATCCCATAGCAAGAGATGTATCAAGTAATGCATGATGATCAAGGGAAATCAATGTTTGGTACCTCTATTGGATTTTCACAAACAATCTCTACACAGGTATATCAAAAATTCATCAGAGTCAATAGAATCATCCCTAGGTACCTCACTGCATTTTTCTGAACAAAGAGGGAGAAATACTTACCTGAGCGTGCTGGATAATACCTGAAGGTGTATCTGTGGTCTCCTCCTGGTCATGTTCATGCTCCTCTTCAGCCTCAGGCTCTGGTGGACATTCAACTGGTGATCCTTGGGTGCTTGCTTCCACCATGCAAGTCCCTACACTTTCTGGTTCATTCTCTAAATCTTGTGGTGGTCCCTGGGGCTTAGTGCAATCCCCTACACCTATGGAATCATCTCCTCTGCATGCTTCTCCTGTAATATCTGCAGCAACAGTATCAGAAAAATTAGGACCATCAATAATGCTATCATCAGAAAATAAAAGTCTAGAATGGTCCTGTGGAGCTTCAGTTTCTTCTTCTTGAGCTGAAACATTTGAAAATGAATTTTGAGTAGGAATCTCCGGAGGGATGCATGCTCTAGGTGCCCAGACTTTGATGAGTACGTCATCTTCTTCTTCTATCAAATGTGCAAGATTACTTGAAGAAGGACTTGGCCATGCACTAGGGTCACCTTGAACTGATATAAAACCAACTCCGGGGGATTGTTCTGATTTTTGGGCTTGCCTTTGTTTCTCTTGTTGATGATATAGTAAACTTGTTGAACTATCTCCTCCACCCTTTGTTGTTGCATAACTTGTTGCAACATTTCCTCGACCTTCTGTTGGAGCACATTTCCTGCACTAGAACTCCCATAGCCTCCTTGGTTAGCATAGCTCCTTGATTGACCTTGAAAGGATGAAGTAGGCTGAAAATTTTGAGCTTGCTGATTTGGTTGAAAACATGGCTGTTGGGGCTGATTAAAGGGCTGATATTCTGGAACTTTGCTGGGAAATGTAGCCTTGAAAGTTCTGATTTTGGTCTGAAAATTAGGTGCCGAAGGCTGAAAATTCTGCCCTTGAAACCCTTGATTGTAGGGCTGTGAAAACTGGTTCAAGGGCTGTGTAGGCTGATAAATGGCTGGTTTTGAGGCGGATCTTGCTGAAATGGTTGACACACTTGCTGCCCTTGATTGTATTGCTGGAATTGAGGTTCAAAATGCTGAAATGGTTGCTGAAAATTGGGCTGAAATTGCTGAAAACTGGGCTGAAAATTCTGGAAAATTGGCTGCCCGTTCTGAAAATTCTGAAATTCTGGAAATTGCTGGAATTCGGCTGAAATTGTTGGAATTGTTGTGGTTGCTCGAATTTTGCAATGGTGGCTGAAAAAACTGATTTGGTTGCTCAAAAACTGAAAATTGGGGCTGCCCATTCTGAATTTGTTGGAAATTGAGTAGGGTTGTTGGAATTCTTGACTTAGCTGCTGAAATTGCTGGAGAGGCTGAAATTGTGGTTGAGGTAGCTTCTGGTAAGTAGATGACTGAGCTTTACGTTCTAGTTGGTAGTCCAACCCCTTTAACACATTTTTTAACTCCTCCAATGCCTCTTCTATCTCTTTTGACCCCATTTTGAATTTGCAGCCCTGTCACAAAACAAACAAGAAAAATGGCAGCAACCGTATATGAAAGATATAGCAAAATGAAATAGAACCCAATGATATGTCCAAAAGTATACAAGCAAAAATCAAACAAATCAACTAGTTGCTTCCCCGGCAACGGCGCCAAAAATTTGACGAACCCAAATATACTAGATTAATTTGTCACGAAATGTATGGGCTCATCAAATTTAAATATCAATGAATAACTGGAAGCTGGAAACCATTTTACAATCAAAATATGAAAATGTAATATAGGGGCCACAGGTCGTATTTTTCTCGGGGACTAGTTGAAGTTGTGTGATTCGCACTTGTATTTGTGTGTCGTTTTTGAATTTCGGGTTTCGATTAAATAATTGGGTTTTGGTTTCAATTAGAAATGGAAACACGACGAAAATGAAGAAACTTAATTTAGTGAGCTAGACAAGGATTTGGCATTAAAGAACTCAATCATTTGGAGGCTTAAGTGACTCATGCAACTAGCAAAATTTTTGAAGCAAAGCTAACACAAAGGCAATACCAAAATCTTCACTGATTACGGTCTGCAGGAATGCAATCCTGGAATACAAGAATAAAAATTTCAATTTAGAAACAATTTGGATGTAAAACAAGGTTTCACAATTGAACCTAAGTGCAGAAATGTATCTCTCAATTCAATGACAACCCGAATGCAAATGGAAGCTGTTTTCAAGTATACAATGCATTAAAAGAATGGTTTGACCCTGGTACGCAATTCAGATAGGGGCTAGCTGCAGTTTGGGATACAACAGAACATCAATTTGTGTGAAGCAGGTGGCTGAGAAACAACCTAATTGCATACAGATTCCAAAAGCAAGGGAATGTCAAGCCACGTGGAAATTCAGAAAAGACTACACTTTGCTGGAAGCACCACCCTCAGAAATCAAGTCAAGGATTGAAATTCAGCAAATCCAAAACTGACACGCAGGAATAGAGATTGGCACGCAGACTAGGTAAAATGATGTGCTGAAAATAATGCTCGGTGCAAAGATCTTAGCTGATACAAGCTTCATCAAAATTAAGCTTAGGATTGCAGAAATTGACACCAGCTTTCAGAATGGAACTGAATATGGCAGAAATTAAAATTGGAAGGCAGACTTGAAGCTGAATTGCAGCAATCGAAATTCAGAAATGCAGAAAAAGCAGGAAACGCAGGATGTTCAAACAAAACAAAATTCAGAAAGGAAACTAAGAGCGAAACAACTTAACTCAACTAAATTAACGCACTACATGTGAAACAAACTAAGAAATGCAGAGGCAAGATTGAAATTTCAGAAACTAATGTTTGAAATGCAGGGCTGAGCTAAAAGCTCAGAAACAGGACTGAATGGAAATTAAGCTCAACTCGAATGCATTGGCATACTAAATGCTATCTTCAATTGCAGGGAATGAACTAAACTCAAATCGGATTCAAAGGAAAACTGCAAAAACAGAAATGAGTTTGGCATGCAGAAACAGGTTTACAGCACAGCTGATACGCAAGCAAATGGAAGTGGCACGCAACAGGGAACACTGAAACGCAACAATAAAACGAGAATTAAACTACAATTACAAACTATCATTCACTAGACAAGTTAACTAACTAGCTACATGCAAGCATTTAACCTAATTAAGCTAGAACAATTCAGTAAACGAAATTAAGTAATCTGAAACCAAAAACAGAAACTGCAGAAACGAATTTTAACAACAGAAACGAAATTACAGCTGAAGAACTAAAATTAACCAATGAAACTACTCCTCAATGCTTCCCTAGCTCGAATCCTCCTTGTTCGTCACGCAAGTGTGAGCCTCGAACCCGCAAGCTCAGCAAGTCGATGGAAAATGGCATCTGCGATTCAAAATCAGCTCACATCTGCTCAAATCGAAACCCATCCAATTCCTTCAATCAGCTGCGATGATGGATTGGAATTGATCCGAGTACTCCAGGGAACCCCTCTGAACTACTCAGGATGATGAAATGATGAACAGCCGATGTTGACGAATTCGGATGGCAGAACTCCGGAGACCTCACAAAAGCTCTGTTCTTGGGCAATTGAGAGCTGGATATTCACCGAGAACCCTTCCAATGACCTAGAACTCAATCTAGTGAAGACGTTGAGGGGTCGCGCCCCTTTGGATTGAAGAAAACAACTAAGGAATGAACAACAAAAACGAAGAAGAAGAACACTGGGCGGAACGCACAGTTGGCTGCGGCTGTGTTTTTGATTAAATATGAATCATGGACGGCTCAGATCGATCGGAGGAGATCCAACGGCTGATCTTGCTCTGATTGAAGCCAAACTTTATGATGATGATCTAGGGTCAGGATCTGCCTTGTGGTAGCTCGGATCCTCCAGATGTGCAACGGATGGTCCAGATCAACTCTATCTGTGAATGGACGCTCTAGAGCCCTCCTTGCTTGATCCAACGGTTGATTTAGCTCTGATTGGGATGAAACTTTCAGATCTTGATCATAGAGCTTGATCA
The DNA here is from genome assembly GCA_024364735.1 of Boesenbergia rotunda. Classification (NCBI taxonomy): domain Eukaryota; kingdom Viridiplantae; phylum Streptophyta; class Magnoliopsida; order Zingiberales; family Zingiberaceae; genus Boesenbergia; species Boesenbergia rotunda. The sequence continues at coordinate 53,484 of JAGFNQ010003063.1, read as the reverse complement.
ACCCTAACCCTAGCTCGGATTGCTTCAGATCGTCTCGGATGGCTCAGATCTAGCCGCTCTTGAATCGGACGGCCCGGATTAATCGTAGGCTTGATAATTCGATCCGGTTCACATCCGACTCAGGTTTGACCCAATATGCCCTAAGTCCAGGATCCTTTCATGCCTACAAAAATATATCAGAAAATTAGTGGCCAAATAATCCAAAAATTGTGTAATTTTGCAATTAAGTCCAAAATAATAGGAAATCCTAAAACCTAGGGTAAAATCACAATTAAACAATAAAATCATAGGTCAAACATGGATTTTAGCAATTAAAATAGTCAACAATATGGTACTTATCACTAGGCACTGGCGAAGGAATGCCAGGGTGAAAAGTCCTAGCGAAGGACTGCTAGGCACTGGCGAAGGAATGTCAGGGAAAAAGTCCTAGCGAAGGACTGCTAGGCACTGGCGAAGGAATGCCAGGGAGAAAGTCCTAGCGAAGGACTGCTAGGCATTGGCGAAGGAATGCCAGTGTACTGAAGTCCTAGCGAAGGACTGCTAGGCACCGGGCGAAGGACAGCTTGGTATCCAAGACCTGGCAAAGGACTGCTGGGCAAAAGTCCAACCGGAGGAGCCGGTTGGCATCAGGTAAATTCTCCCGAGAGGAGTAGGTGAGGACGCGTTCCCCGTTGAGGGAATAGTAGGCGTCGGTTCGACCTAGGGCTCCATTTTGGAGGCCCAAAGTCAAAACCAAGATAGCTAAGGCTGTATAAACTAACATCTTATTGCTTTATGGTGTTTTGGACTAACCCTGGATGCAGGATCGAAAGAACGAGTGTCTGCAGCTCAGAAAGCCTCAAAGGAGTGAGGCAGCAGCTGACCAGGGCGCCCAGAGTGTCCCGGGCGCCCCCAAGGTGAACACAAAACACATGAAGCGAAGGAACTGCTTCTGCAGCTCATGGGCGGGGCGCCTCCGCTGCTCCCGGGCACCCCCAGCGTCCCGGGCGCCCCCTGTGCATGCCATCGAAGCCGAAGCCAGCGAAGCCAAGGGATAAGCTCTGACCCGGTCAACCCGAGCGCCCCCAGCATCCCGGGCGCCCCGGTCAAGATCTGATCCCGAGTTTAAAGGGATCAGAAGCTGACCGAGTGAAAGTCAGATCGGCCGACACGTGGGGGGGCGCCCTCGATGTTCCAGGCGCCCCCAGGGCCTATAAAAGGGCCCTCGACCCCAAGGCTTCAAACAACACTTCATTCAACGCAATCACGCTCTTCCGCTCCCGCGCTCTGCTCCAGAAACCTCCCGACTCGAGATACAAGCGCTGACGACGTCCCTCTGCTCCGAGAAACATTCCACACCAGACGTCGGTAACGAAGAGCGATCTTTTACTTTTGTGTTTACTATACTGCAATTGTAACATCTAATTGTAAACCGTTTTGCACACTTATAGAATTGCCCGCAGAAAACGGTCAACGACCGTGGGCCTTGGAGTAGGAGTCGACCTAGGCTCCGAACCAAGTAAAAACACCTGTGTTCGCGATTGTTTTATTCCGCTGCGTAATTTCTCTAATTCTAAAATCCGAACATTTTCCGATATTCACCCCCCCTCTATCGGTTCTCTCGATCCAACAATACTACTACGTCTCAGCTATCCTCCCCAGTGGTGTCGGCAACTCCTGCAGTAAACTGGGGCGGAGTAAAAGACACAGACATCTCGTCGTAGGGAGTCTGCAAGGAGAAAGAAAGCAAAATGAATGGGGAAGGATGGTTCACCCTTCTCCCCCTCTTTATAGTGACCACCGCCTCTCGTCGCATTTAATGCAGACATGGCACGGGAACAGCAATGGACGCCAACTCTGAAGCGTCGCGTCGGTTGGTATGCCTCCGTTGCACCTGGGAACCCGTGACTCTTTATGGGTCAATTCAAGAGATTGCGGAGGCGACGGTTCAGAGGCTACCAACACTCTCCAAAGGAGAAGGGTCGACGGGGGCCCCACAGGGGAATAAATGCAAGCCGGGTCATTGGGCTTGCGAAGTTATCTTGGGAGGTCCGTACCCAGGATTAAACCCAGAACACCTCGATCTCGCTACTCTTTGAGCCCTTGAAGCGAAGACAAATGAACGCAAAAGCATGCACGAGATAGTAAGGTAAAGAAATGTTATCATTTTAATCAAAACGGGTACAGTAAGGTCAATCCCCCTGGTGAACACATAATCCTACAACTCTCGGTCCTCGGGAGGGAGTTCCTTCCAAGCTCGGTCGACACTCATTAACTTGGGTCCACATCGGGAGGCAGAAATTGAGCCTTCTTCAACTGGTAAATGGCCCCCTGGAAGCCTTGCTTCAAGCGCTTCATCACCTGGTCTGTGAGGATAGCGCCAAATTCATCCGATTCCAGAAACTTGGCTTTGAAGGCTGCCTAAGCCTCTCTAGTGCTAGAAGTTTCAGCCGCCAGAAGGTCGCACAGCTCTGCCTCAGTAGCCTCCTTGGCGCGCTTCAGTTGTACCATCTCGGCATACATTCTGTCTTGCTCTGCCAAGGCCTCCCTGAGCCTGTCTGAAGCGGCCCGTACCTCTGATCGAGCCTGGGTCAGGTCGTCCTTAAAGACGGACAAGAGATCAGTTGACATCATAAGGTCGAATTCCTTCTGGCCGAGCTGCTGCGCTTGGTCCTGAACGCGCGTGTTCAACCTCTCGGTCGAAGCCTCCATAAGTCGGATATTGCCCGACAACTTTTTCTCTCTCATTTGAAGCTAATCCCGCTCCTACATCACCTGGAGCAGGTCCTTGGTAATGGCCACTGCCCTCTCGGAGGCCAATCGTTCCTGGTGCCGGGAACTGCATAGGGCGGACTCCTTGGCCATCAGGGTATTCAGCTGATGCTCCACCTTCAACTGTAGGGCTCGGCTGACCCCCGCTTGCATAAGTCCCGCCCAGTGCTTGTGGTCAGCTGCGGCCTCTGCTCTTAGGGCTCGGCGGGTCAAGGCTTCAATCTGAGGCCAGGTGTATAAGCCACGACCGACCGTCAGGCAGTCTTCAGCTGCCTGTCATTTCATCGAGAAATGATGGAACACACAAGGAAACATCCTACATACGAGATGCACATACCTTCAGAAGGGACTCAAGGAGATTGGTTAGAGACCCCGCAGAGACTCGTACGGCCTCTCCTCCTTGAGACCTCGAGATGCCGGCCTGGCCCTCAAAAGGCAACCAGCCCCTGCTCGGAGGAAGTAGCTGGACATCAGGAGTTTCAGGAGGCAGGCAAGAGGGGCCGGAGTCGCCCTCCTCAGAGCTGGAAGTCCCCTTGGACAAGACCCCCTCGGCAGGAACCTCCTTCAACTGCACTGGGGGAAAGAATGCATGGAAGCCTCCAATGCCGCATTCAGCCTCTTTTGAATGCGGTCGAGTGTCATCCTGTATTGGGTGCGCAAAACCTCCTTGCCCTTTGGAGCCTCGACAGGCTCAATTAAGGGAGAGCCGGGGGTCGGGACGCCCGCTTCCGGAACAGCAGCCAGTGGAATGGGGGAAGATACGAGAACAGATGGCCCAGCCTCGGAAGGAGAAACAACCTCCTCAAGGACAGAGGGATGAGGGTTGGGGCCACCAGAGCGCATCCTTTTCCATATGGGGCCTGAGCCCTCCGAAATCCGTCTTTTCTGCCGACCAGTGAATTGGACCGGTGAGGGGACGATAGGGGGGAGGACCCCTCGTTGACCCCCTCCGGATGAACAGCAGTCGGGGGAGAGCCACCAACTGAAGGGAGATCCGCCGTAGGGTCAACCGATAGATTAGAAGGCCTTGGCTCGCAACAGGAGGCGGCGTGACAGTAGCCTCTTCCCTCCCGGGCGAAGCAAACTCACGAGACGATTCAACGGTCCCCTCCGAGGATTCGGCTGGCACAGGGGGTGCATCGGGAGCGACCGGGGGAGGAGTCAGTGCCTCCTGGTTAGCCTCCTCCCACTTGATAAGTCGACCCATCACCCTGGAGAACATGACTTCCTCTGCAATAGCCAGACAAGGAAACATTAGTTAGAACTAACGGGCATTGATTGTTGGGGCAATCTATGGTCCGGAGTGACCACGTGTTTTGATGTTTGGACAAAGGGTTTAAGTTAGGTTTACCCTTGTGATTTAATATGTGTATTTGAGTGTGCAGGATTGCAGGTTACACATATTGACTTAGCTGGACGGCTTCGGTACGGTGAAGGGTAGCATGGAGACAAGTTGGAGGCTTGTGTGCACCCAAGGGACCATGGATAGCAGGGATGATGAGCCGAGGGGCGCGGACTTCGAGGCATGCATGAAGGATGGCATGGAGGCAAGCTGGAGGCTTATGTGCATCCGAGGGACGGGAGTCGAAGACGAAGAGGGCACGAAGGCAACAGTCAAGGCTGCTGGTGAAGAGTCAGCTAAGTCATGAAAGGACAAGAGCCGAGGGAAGAGGACTCCAAGGGCAAGCCCGGAAGTGGACTTCAAAGGGCACACGTGAAGGGTGGCATGGAGGCAAGCCGAGGGCTTGCGTGCGTATCCGAGGGACGATAGCCGGTGGAAGAGGACTTCAAGGGGCAAGCCAAGGTAGTATTCTTGAAGGCACACGTGGAGGAGGGTCTTCGGAGTGAGGAGGAGTGTCCTTGTAAGCTGGGCAGTCGACTGGTAATATAACAGTCGACTGCCAGCAGGAACAGAAACTCACAGAAGGATGTCGACCCTGGACCAGTTGACTGCTCTGGGAGCAGTCGACTGGTCGTGACTGGTTGTGTTGGCTGAAAATTCGAACGTTGAGCTGCAACGGTCAATTTTCAGTGGGACCAGTCGACTGCCCTGGGGGCAGTCGACTGGTAGGGTGTTTTCTAGCCTTGAGCTTTATTTAAAGAGGCTCGGGTTTAGCTGGAGACCTCTGACGAAACAAGTTTGGTTAGGGCTTGTTAGTAGTCTCAGTGCTCAGAAAGTGTACTTGGGATTGTGGCAAGGTTTCTCCACCTACAAGGAGCTACACGAGCTAGCCGGAGGGCATCCGAGGAGTGATCCGCCGAAGGATCGAGGGATCGTCCATCTCACGGACTGTCGTGGAGTAGGAGCTTTATCTCCGAACCACGTAAATAGGTTTGTTAGCGTTGTTTGATTTTATTATTATTGTTTCCGCTTGCGCACGCTAACCTTGTAGGTAGAAGAAATCGAAAATTGCTATTCACCCCCCTCTAGCAAGACGTACACGATCTAACATTGATGAAAAGGACGAACATACCGAGGCTGGGGCTGATTCGGGTCAATTTGGGGCTAAGGCCCGCCCGGTACATGAGCTCCTCACTCTGCACCAGCCCAGGGCCACTGAACTCCATGTCGGAGAGTACGTTCCTAGCGTGCAGGTACGTAGGACTCTAGAGAAACTCCCCTAGAAAGGGAAGAGGCGGTAGAGCCTCTATCCAACGAAGCGGACTGAAGGGCAACACAGGCAGGTGGATGAAGAAAAACTTCTTCTTCCGCCCTTTGTGTGAGGAACGGAACCCTCCTAAGAACCTATGACCCGGACGCGCCGAAAAGCTAAAGACCCCTCTGGAGCCGATCGGAACGAAGAAAGAATGAAAGAGATGAGGAGTTAGGGGGAGGTCGAAGACCTTGAAGATAATATACGCCCCCCAGCAAAGGCATTGGGAGCCATCTGGTGAAGGGAGATATCGAAATAGGAGGCTATATTCATGAAGAAAGGGGAATGGGGAACCGGAGCCCTGACTCTATTTGCCCCAAGAAGAATGTGGAAAAGCCTGCGGGAGGCTCCACTGGCATCTGGTCTACCTTAGGGATAACCACCGCCATCTCGGTCGGGATGCCGTAAGCCTCAGTGGCGACCTGCAGAGCCTCCGGTCTCACTCTCGAAGAAGCAGACTCGTACCACTCCGCACGGTAACCTTCCATGGTTTCTAAGGGAAAAGACAAGGAGGAGACAAACTACTTACGGTCAAGAGAGTCCTTAGAGAAGAAGAGGGAGACGAGGTGCACCTAGCCACGAAGCCAGAAGTTGGCCGAACGTCTTCGCCTTCCCTTCTTATACGAAGAGAGTCGTTAATGCACATGGCGATAGGGCATTCGCGAAAGGACCTTATCGCCATCAAAGAGCGTCATGCGCCTTTATAATGGATAGGCAGGTATCATTGTGGTGCCCCGCAAGCCATAGAGACCTTTTGGGCAGGACAAACCCAAAAAGGGGATTTCCTTGGGACCCGGGCAAATTCTATAATCCTGGGACCCTAAATAACTACCAAAGAAGCAGCAACGGGTGCAAGGACCCACAGGAACACAACTTCTTCATTGCCACACTAGTCTGATCAGTTAGCAACACTTCCTTCGATCAGACTTGAAGGATGGGACTTGTGATAGGGTTGAATAACCCCTTGGCAGGATAGGTGGGCTGAAAAAGTTGGGTAGCAAGATGTGGCGAGTCCGAGCGACTCCCTTTCAGAGATCCTGGGGCCCTCTTGGGAAGCGGGGCCTCCAGGGCCCCCCCCCCCCCACGGTAAGCACGCCCTGAAATCAAATCATAAAATCCCTCACGGAATCACCCCGGGAAGTCGGGTCCCGAGACCACCTCGGGGAAGTAGAGCGCCCGCAATCGCCCGGGCCAGAAGACCCCGAGATCACCTCGGAGAAGCGGAGCCCAAGCAACCTTCGACCTCAAGTAACGATCCCCCCCTTTTTTTCTCAGATCTATGGATAAGCATCCCCACTCGCGCGGAGTCATCATGACCCTTAAATATCGCAACGGGTCTTACTTAATAGCGGCGTGGACCGTTTCAAAGTCTATCCTGTAATTGCCGAAGGGGGGGGGGATGTGGCATAATAATGGGACGCGCCAAGGCAGCCGCCGCAGGTATAAAAGGTAGTCCAACCCTTCCGGTGAGGAGGTTATGCACTCTTTGCTACTCGTACTTCTTTCTGCTTAATACTCCTCCTCTCCATCGAGGCACTGACTTGAGTGTCGGAGTGGACTCCGCCAGATAACCTTCGGCGTGTTCCCCTAACGCTCGTGTTGATCTCGCAGGGCACAAAGTTCCTCCCTCCCGTCAGCATCCGCGTGGGCTGAACCTCGATGATTGGCCATCGACGTTGATTCCTTCCGAAACAATTAATATGTCTATTATATTTAATCATTATAAATTTAGATATACCCTTTTAGTTTTCATAAGAAAATGATGGTAAAATATGATTCACTCATTCCTAGCATCCCAGTCAATCCATTCCAGGTCAACACGGAAGAGTTTTCATAATAAAATAGAATTATATGACCTAGAATCATAATCTCTATCCATAGAGATAATTTTTCTGATATCTTTTTATTTATATTTCATCTTTTGTAAAAATAAAAATTATTCATAAAATCTCTAGGTCCCCATGAGATACATCAAAATATTAGAACCCCTAATTGTATTTTGATACTTATCAAATAAATTTAAGTTATATCTTGATGAATTTTAATGTTTGTCTAAGTGGGTAGAGATTTAGAAAGAATACACATATACTTGATGACTAAAGAGGATTGAAGATAACAAATCTTGGCAGAAGATGCAAGTGTGTGAAAATGATGACACGAGAAAGGAGTCGATGAGCTGAATGCATCCGAGGCACAAAGAATTACAGAAGAGCTTGATGCATCCGAGAGATGAAAAGCTGGAAAAAAAAATTACGCAAGGCGACCGAGACAAATCCGAATAACTAATGTTTGAGTGGCCGGGAATCATCCAAGTCTAAGGTTGACCATTTCCAGACGACCAAAAGAACCCTCGGCGCCAAAAAACCAATCGATGAATCATCCAGGATGGTTGTCGAAATAGATAAGAACGATCATGTTAACAAATCTCTAGGCGATCGAAAAGTCTCTGGACAATCGGAAGGGCTAAGTCATCCTGAGTCATTATCGATCCATTGTTAAAGCGGATAAAACCTAAGACATATCAATATCGTCCAGGCGATCGAACAAGATCTGGTCGACCGAAGCTGTCATGTCAATACAATAGTCATCGATATGAATATTATAAATATGACTAAAACTCAAAGAACAAAACACAACACACTATTCCCTTTGTATTTTAGTTCTTCTATTGCTCTAGTTCAGATACTGGAACTTTCATAATTCTTGAAGTAACAATCCGAGAATTGTAACCGAATAATTTCTTATGTCTTTTTTTTATTGTGCTATTTTCTTTACTTAATATGTGTATATCCTTGTAACTTGCTAGCTAAAGAAATAGTTATTTTTAATTTTCAGGTTGCTATTCACTTTTAATTAGGCTTAACCTAATATGACAATCCGCTGTACATAATTATTTCACATACACACCAACAATAAATAGGAACTTCTGTTTCTATTCTACATCCACAAACTTACAATGATAACCTTATCACTTGTTCATCTATAATTTCTACGTACCAAATTCAACTCGTCAATTGTTCCCTCCAGATTAAGTTTGAGGGGTGTTTTAACACTAGAAGCTAAATGTCCATAGGAAGGTCAAGAAAACTAAGTCAATAGGAAAGTAATTAACCCTCTCAACCAAGCTGAGGAAGCAAAGACCAAGCAAATAAACACTAATGTTGTTTGGTTTGATCAAATTCAATAAGATCAAATACTAATTCTATGCAAGAACATTGTAAACCTTTGCATCTAATCAACAAAAATATCCACACTGCAAATGCCAATGATATGTTAAATAGAAATATCTGATTCTCGCGGAATCCAGATGTAGATATCATACCTCCAAAGGTACAAGTAGCAAGTAATATTAACAATACAAGATTAATATGCACAGTTTAACAACTGCAATTTGCTGATATCTTGATGATCCTGCTACAAGATTCATAAAAAAAGTAGCATAACAGATAATATATTTTTCTTTTTCACTTACATTGACCAACTTACAAACTATAACAATATTTACAGATATACAAATCCTTGAGGCTAACCTCCTTAAGCTGAACTTGCTGAGGAATCAGGCGCAGCGTTGAAGCAGGAATGTAATATCATCCTCTGATGAGATCGATCACTGAACAAGCTGCAGCAGAACGAATAAAAGACGTCACAGGTGTAGCAGTAAGGTGAAGCAGTAGTCGCTGGCAACTCATTTCACATGTGGATCATAGACATTCATGACTGAATTTGGCATAACTAGTGGTAACTTCTCTACATATATGAACAAGCGCCTCAAATTCTCTTTTATCACTGTTGCCATGTCAACAACATCTCGCTTGTCCACGAGAATCCATAGGTCACTTGGGTTTACCATCTTCAGGCTATCGCGGCAGAAGGGGCATGACTGTGATCGTGCGTTCCTGCATCAAAGAATGTGATTTAACAAAGAACATCGGAGAAATCTGATTGCATAGTAGAGATTTGTCACATCTCAATGAATTTAGGCACACAAAAAAAAACATTGAGAACCTTAATAAAAAAATTGTGATGCTGCAGTAAAGATAAAATTCAAATGTAGATCATTAAATGGCACAACTGATAAAAAAAACTTTAAAAATAGGTAATAGGTTCAAAAACAGACAATATGATCTTGATATTCAAGCAGAAATCAAGAGAGCAGAGTTGCTTTTTTAGTGATTTACAATTTTTCTACAATGTATAGGCAGAAATGGCATGCATTGCATATGAAAATAATATTCAGTCAATGTTAACATCAGTTTGGGCAAATTAAGAAAGACAAAAAAAAACACATGACGTCGTGAACCAGTTCTATTGAGGTACTCACAAAATGCAGAACTTATGGTCCTGTTGGTATTTCACACAAAAGAAAGAAAGGATATTCATTATCTCTACTATGGTCCCATTGGTATTTCATGCAAAGAAAGAAAGGCTATTCATTTATCTCTGACATCCAGTAAAAACAAAACTATTTAGGTCAAAACTATGATACACAAGTCTACTAGATGTCGAGTCTATTTTGGACTTTGATTTGGAAAACTAACTAGAGGAACCAGCTTGAGAAGATTTGACTGATTGGGTGGTTAGCTACGGCCTAAGTACTAGGAGATAAGTCAAACTCGATTGCGTTAAGGAGATTGTTAGAGGTCAATATTGTTTGATTAACTTAGGATTCAGGATTTAGGTGAACTGGTGTGGTGTAGCACTGTAGCTATGTTGAGTTAAGCAGGTTTCTAATGCTTCCAAAAGGCTCTTCTCATGTGACCCTCACTCCTTCATATGCCGCTGAGTGTCTATTCAATAACAAAGCACCGCGTGGCCAAACTGTACAGGTGGATTGAGCCAGACCTTATAGTGATTTTCATTTATTGGCTAAAATTGTCTGGGCAGGTATTACCTTCTCAAAGTTTAATTAAAAGCACATGAATTACATCATGTTCCCGCTGTCTGACCGTCTCAAAGTAATTTATTGGCTAAACATCTCATCCATCCAAATGCCTTCAAGATTGATAGGTAACGTTTGCCACATTAGTAACTCCTCGTATCAAGTTTCAGAAAGTGGAATTTGATGTGAAATCCTTGTTGAATTTCTCCCATCATTATTTTGGATAACTCTTAATCCTCATTCCTCCATAAATATTACCAATCTTGAGTCGTTCCTCCTATTTTTGTCTTCTCATTGGTGTCTTGAGTTTCAGAGTGACATAGTTTTAGCACCTTGTGTCAATTTATGACTGGAACAATACGATTTTAGTATACTTCAAAGATTACAGAGATCAACTCAAGTTTCAATTTATGACTGGAACAATACGATTTTAGTACCGTATCATGTTGTGTTGATACTGTTTCGGTGCTTTTTTAAATATAAGTATTTTTATTACCATATGATCACTATAGATACTTATTATTGAGTTATATTTAAGGCTGACTAGTTGTCATCCCAGGCATCCGCGGTTTGATCCCCAACTACGACGTATTTTTCAGAAATGTTTCCTCCAAATGAGGCGCGAACCCTCGGACGTTGGGCTTCTGGACTGTCCGTCGCAAGCACTTCCCGATTTACGCTAGCGGTCGGTCAAAAACTTCCATGGGGCCGAGCCGATCGCCCGAGGTTGGAAAAACCTCGTTAATCAATTTTTTTATTATTGAGTTATATTTGAGATGTTGAATGTTGAATTTCAATTTTAATATTATCTCATAAAATGTTTAATACCTATTGAGTAAAAGTCAATTTAGGTTAAATGAAGTCCACCAACTAAACATGGCAAGATCAAGTATGTTTAAACTAGATTTACTTTAAATTTGTTTTAATAAGTTAAAATTAAATCAAATTTATATATAAAATAATTTAGTTTGTTAATAGTAGTATATTTTATAAAATTAAAAATTATATTATATGTAATGTTTTATCATCTTTCTTAATAATCTATTTCCTACCTCTTTATATGTTTTTTTTCTCTATGTTTATGTTGTGGACGAATAAAGAAGGAAAAAAGAATAATCATTTTAAAGTTAAGAGGTTTTTTCCCCTCTATTTACCTTGTGATGATAAGGAGAGAAAAGAGAAAAAATTAATCATCCTTAAGAGGTATCTTTTTCTCCTTGTTTACCTTTTTGTTGAATGGAAAAAAATGAATGAATGAAACACTGAAACAAAATGGATAAAATAAAAGAAAAAATTAAGAAGAAGGAAAAATTAATAGGGGAAATTACCCGTTAAAAAATAAAAAAAATAACCTAAAATTTAAAAATATCGTGTTGCTGCTGCGATCCCATGGAGGTCGATGCGAGATCGCGATGTCACGAGCCTTTGCGACCCCACAGAATCGTAGTGTTGTAATAGATCATGGCGGCCTCAAGACTACTATGAGAGTCACAACGGCCTCACAGTGCAGCAAGCTTAAAGGTAATTTCAATGCCAACCGACACAACACAAAATTTAATTCCTTGTTTAGAACTAGAGATATACATCTCGATTTATTTGACTAATGTCACTCTCTTTATTATTGATAGCGCTTCAATTGGTGTTTTCTCCTCCCCCCACTCTATTTATTTAGTGTTTAACCTCCTCACCGTGACTGACAAACAAAATGCAAAAACAAATCATTGAAAGAGAGTTTTTTGTCTAGACCGTAAAATATAGGTTGTCTCAATGAATAACACTGAAACTGTATCAGCATGAACAACACAATGATATTTACCCTGTCAACATAATATTGCTATCTATATATAGCCAAAATGATATATTTCATTCATGTTGATCTATATCAATGAACACTTGAAATTATGAAAGCAACAATGACTTTTGATCGGATTCTTCCTTACTAAAAAGAGAAGGTAGAGACTAGAGAGTCAAAAAGAAGAGAAGCATAGAAGAAGGATAAGGAAAAATCCCAGAGTTTGGCTTACCATTTATCAAGGATATCAACTTCCAAATGCATAAAGTAATTTTAACGAAATTCTTTAGTAGCTTTTGTTACATTGTCGGATTCTTTAAATACTTAAACTATCATGGCTGTAACTAAGCTGATGGAGAATTACATACCATTGATGGTAGCACCTCGTGCACATAGCATGACAACAATTTGGCAAAACAACCTTGCTGTTGGACTCCATGCAAATAGCACATTCTTCCTCTCTCTCAGCTTCTATTTCTGATATTTGCTGCTTTCCATCATCTTCTTCCCTTCTCCTATATCTTTCCAAACAAATGGTTTTTTGCCTTTTATCTTCCATGTCAGTTATGCCCTTGGGTAGTTGCATTAAAGAAGGGAAAATCACCCCTGTATATATACAAAATGTAAAGGGCATACTAAGAATACTGATATATTCAGAGATAGCATTTTTGAACTTAAGACAGTATGAATACCATAGAACTCCTTGATACTCGCTTTCCTTTCCTGAATAGACATTGTTGTCTTTCCATCAACATAAACCTACATAATCAAAAAATGAAAAGGTCAGACAAAGATGACGGAAGAAGAAAACAAGAGAAACAAAATTCAATATGTTTCTACTGGCTAGATAAATCATAAAAACTAGAAGCTGCATATGACAACCTTATAAATGAGAATTCTCAAAAGACCAAGAGCCCCTGCAAAGCTACAGTCTGTCCATTGTACTAGGAAAAGGAACAAATGTGCAGTTGGACTGTATGACATTCGCATCTGAAGACAAGCACCATCATATTCTCTTGAGAAATCTGAAGCTCTGCACCTCAACTGACATTAGACATCATAATGTGGAGACAACAGCAAAACTAGAACACGAGTTTTCTTCCTTTCCAACGTCTGATTAGTTTTAAGAAGTATTTCACCAAGTTTTTAAATTGTTAAAAATCAAGGCATTATTGCAAGTCGTATACGAGTTGCAATTTAAAAAGAAAGGAAAATTAGATTAGGATACACAAATGTCTCAAACAAACGTAACAAATATCAAATCTTTGGAACTACCATTATTACAAGGTGCACATGCAAAGTAACAAGGCAAAGAGGGAAAAAAAGACAAAATAGACACTAGTATCTAGTGGTACCCAAAGAAAAGTTATCATAGTGTAAAACATTATGGTGTTGAGCCAACACATTAGAAATTTTCAGAACTGTATTCATTTAAAAAGGAAAGAAGGGGAAAGAAAGAAAAACAAATGCCAGAAACAGAAGCTCAAACGAGAAGAACTTGGGGTTACTGAAATTGGGATCAGCCATACCAACTTGAGATTAGATCCTTAACCCAAACAAATTAAAGGATAAAATAGGAACAAATGAAGGCAATAAAAAGGAAGAGAAGATAGTTGACTTGTAGGTAGGAAAAAGCAGTACCAATTTATTCCACCCCACATCTGAAAACAAAAGCCTTGAATCCAACCAGAAGCAAGCAGAATAAGACGCATGATGATGATTGATGGGCCTGACTATATTAGCTATTGGTACTCACACATGAAATTTATTTACCGTTCTTATGTTAAAAAAACTTCACCATAGTTTTCATTGCTTTCGTATTAGATAATATCTCGGGAATATTTTTTACGGAAAAACCTCCACGTACAATACGCAAACACTTCTGACTGATAATTTGCAAAAACCAAAACCTGCACGAGAATAACTTCCACTCCTTTCAGGCTTTACCTAGGCTTTAACAATAATGAACAAGAACTGACTCAATTTTTTACCATCCAGATGATCAGCGTTTAATGCGGATGTGGAACCATACAGTGTAGATTCTTATAGAAATTTTAACTTGTTCCAGAGCAGGATACATGTGACTGTTCATTCTATAAAAACAATTAACCCTCATAAAACAATAGAACAGAGTCGGATGAGTCTATACTTCCTTGACGACTCCACAGTTAACTAAATGAAATAAAGAAGACGACAAATCTACCTAACAATTTCTAGCTCCCATAGAATGGACAACGCCGACAGAAAATGCCAACACTTACAACTATTCTCGAGAAATCCACAAAGCGATTATAGCTGAAATCGTACCAAAAACATAAAGGTGAAGAAAACCATAAATTCGCTCCACGACAACAAAAGGAAAAAAACTGACTTTTCCCACAGGACGGAAAAATCCAACCATTCGAGAGGGGATCGCAAGATCGAGCGACGGCGGACGAATTCCACTCACATTGAGTTGGCATGCTGGATGTCAGCTTCGAGCAGCTTGAGCGAATCCTTGAAGGATTTACGCACGGGAACGAGGACCATCTCTGCCCGAAATCATCCAGTGCCGAGACGATTAAGTCCGAAACCCAACCCCCACCTCCCCCGTCTCCTAATTCCTCACTCCACCAAACCCTAATAACTTCTCCTCCTCCTCCTCCACCTCTTCCTCCTCGAGTCTCTCTTTCCTCAGTGTCCGCGTTGCTTCAGAAAAGAGTAAACCGCGAGATCACCGAGCCATAAGAGAGCCGCCTCGCTGCCACGTGGACGGAGCAGACTTTCCCACGCGACCCCACAGCAATTCAAGAGGGCGTGCGCGGAGTGTGCAAAAGCATCTGTGGCCCCACTGGAAACCACGGCTTTCGTACGCTTCAGAGGGGGAGTTTTGTGGTAGTCCCAGTCGGGTATGTGGAGGGTGAGTGGTTTTTGGGGTCCTTTCGTTCCGGCATCATCCGAACGCTGGAAAGGATAATGTCATTTTAGCCGACACTGAAAAAATTAGTTTGTTTGTCAAATTTGGTGGGTTAGTGGTTTGGTTGGTGGTGATGGCTCCATCTAGTGTTATTTTGGTAACAATATGGATTATTAAAATGAGAATTTTGATTCTAATCAATTTAATTTTAGAGGTAGATTGGATTTAGGTGAAACTAAAATCGAATTGGTTGGTAACAAAATTGTTTTCAAAATAAATAAATAAATATTTTTTAATGTGGTAAAGTTAGGATAGTTGTTGTTTCTATTTAGAGTTTTAATCATGGGCCTAGATGGATTCGATCATATCATTGCCATACCAAAATCTTGTACACTCGGCTAATGCCCTCCATAATAACAAGGTCTTCTCAAGCCCCTGCCTCCTCTACCCACACAATCATAGCGGTTTCGGGACAAGACGAGGAATTTTGATAGAGCAGACTCTTTCTGACCTCAACCTCTGACAGTCCCTGACACAAAATCAACACCAACGAGGTTGTCCGCCTGGAAAGCGACATCAGAC
This sequence comes from Boesenbergia rotunda, assembly GCA_024364735.1. Taxonomy (NCBI): domain Eukaryota; kingdom Viridiplantae; phylum Streptophyta; class Magnoliopsida; order Zingiberales; family Zingiberaceae; genus Boesenbergia; species Boesenbergia rotunda. The sequence continues at coordinate 37,930 of JAGFNQ010003063.1, read as the reverse complement.
AAATGACCAAACAACTCTAGTAGTACGGACAAACAATTGTCGCCTCTAGCACAGTGGCCCGCTCGTGCAGTTGGTCGGTGGATGATGTCTGGCTCATGCAGTCATCCATGTAACTCGCTGAAGGCTTGTATGACAATCTATGTGGACCTTCCACATTTGCAGCTATATAAGGTTCCGCAAGATAAATAAAGGTATGATTTTCTTCTCGCATGCAAATTCAATTCTTTTCATCTTCTTCGAGCTCTTTCATTCTCTCACGCACACACATGAGACCATCACTACAATGCATCGCCAACTTGATCATTAGAGGTCATGCCAACAACACTGATCCCTGATTGACTACTTCAACTCGTAGGATGTTGACTCCACCGCAACTCTAAAGGAAGAGGAAGATGAGAAAAGGGCACCGTCAATCATGAAATCTTTGGTCCCTCAAATACACTAAACTCTCTAAATTTGTTCAATTTCATCCTTTGTCTCACTTGTGAATCCAACTTGTTGTAGATCTTTGAGTCATCAAATCAACATTCGTTTTATGCTCCTGAATCTAAAGTTTAACTTGTCAAATCTTACTAAGTTGCACAATAAGATCTTTATTTGGACAATCTTATTGTCGGAAATAGAGAGGAAACTGTTGAATTGAAATCGAAATTCAACTTGCGAGTGTACGACAGAATACTATCACGTAGACAATCAAGCATTGGTGTTCATGGTGAACTGAGAAAGTACTTGAATGCTATCACGAGTAGAGTTTCTTTGCGAGTGCACGACAGAGAGAAAGAAACAGGGGAATGAAGGTGAAGGAGTTTGTTTTTGCTATTGCTTTCAGTAGTGTCTCCATTCTTCTATCATATCCTCCTTATATAGTATTGATGTAGTTTGCACTAACAGTCAAATTCAGGTTTTGATGTATACCAAGTGTGTTGTTATATAACCTTGTTACAAAGTATGCAGGATTGAAAAGCTTAGGATTGATACAAGGCTAAAGTTCAAGGTGATTGAGTCCTGGCAAGGTTTGTGGAGCCTGACAATTGGCTGAAGCTCAAGTTGGTTGAGACCTGGCATGAAGTCTAGCTGGGTCCGTGACACTTGATAGTTAGCTAAAGTTCAGATGAGGCATCTGACAGGAAGATCTAGTGGGTTAAGAAGTTGAGTCAATCTGCAAATGGTAAGTAAGGTAAGTCACTGGAGGAGAGATTCGGTGAGAATGAGTCCCGGTGGGACTTTAGCCATGGTTCAACTCAGAACCATTTCAGAGCTCTAAGCTGAAGCCTTGACTAGATCTTAATTTTGGGAAGATAGGATCTAATTTATACTAACTTTATTTTATCTTGGTTTATACTTGTGCTAACTTTGCCTTGCATGATATATTTTATTTCTGGAATAATACTATTTTACAGGGTCTAAAATGCAAAAATGCCTCAGATAAATAGTAACCGAGGTGTCTCAGGCGGGACCTGAGACGCCTCCGATGGCTAAAGGCGTGTCGGAGTGGATGAGCGTCGAAGATAATTTTTCAGCATCTGAGATACCTTAGGTTGGATTCGAGGCGCCTCACTTTAGATCGAAGGGACCTTCTAGTGGATCGAACTGAGGCGTCTCTAATGACCTTTATAAGCATATCGAGATCATCTTCTTAGATACTTCTACGACTTCCACAAGATTTATTTTCTGAGCTCAAGTGATCGTTATGCTTCCCCCGTCTTCGTTCTGCGGCCCTACTACAACTTGACTACAATCGACCGTTGTCGGAAGACCAACTCCAACACATGAACGCCATCAAATTTCTACAATCGTGTTGGGTAATAAAATTCTTTCAATTGTAATTTTGTTATTGATTAAGAAAGTGTAGGGTTGTTACACTTTCTTTATTGTGTATTCAACTACTCTACCGAGAGTTTACCGGTAGAGAGATTAGTGGATTGTCCGTCGGAAAGGTCCAACGGACTTGAGCCTTAAAGTATGAGTCGTCAAAAACTCCAAACCAAGTAAAACTACTTGCATTCTTATAATTATTTTTTTATGCTTTCTATTTTTCGCTGCGCACTCTAACTATCAAGGGATGATTAATGGCCATTTATTACCTTTACTTGCTGAGATCAAAATGGAAAGCCGATGACCACTAATGGTCAATCGTTGTCACTTAGCCGGTTATGGATTCACAAGTAATCAATAATTAACTCATTTGTTACATATCAATAGTAAGCAAAAAAACTATACACTTGGCAAAAATATTGGTTGCTCCACTTAGACAAATTTTGCCACGATCGATTCGACATTCGATATACGTAGGTCATGATCACACATGAGTTAACTTGGTTCAATACAATCGAAGCCCTAGAATTGCACCCCTGCGAGCCCATGCGTGAGAGAGAATACTTCTCCCCATGTATTTATTTGTAACTATAATATTTGTGATATAATATAAACCAACAATCTTATCTTAAAACTTTCAATGTAAAAATAATGTTCTCATACCTAATAAAATTATCTCCCTCAATCTCTTTATTTCCATTGAAATTTTCAACATTTTTAAGCCATTTAACACAAACCAAATCAACACGACTTTACTAAGTCGCCATGCTCCAAAATTCATGTGCATATTCTAAGTCTTTGCATGCATTAAAAATATATAAAAAACTTAATTTAATTTCTTTGCTAAACAAATTAAAATAATATAACCACTTTCAGAGATTGTTGCACCAATATGACTTACTCATGCCTTCATAGTCCCACGAGAATTCTCTCATGGGGAAATAATATAAGCACCACGACTAAGCTTTATTTCATAGGAAATAATATCAGACAAAAATAAAAAAGACATATTTTTATTGGAATTATCAAAGGAGTGTCTGTTTTTTTATTTATTATCATAAGGACGCTCTATCTTACCACTATATATTTTACTTTTCAAAATTATCCTTATTTAATTATTATATTGTTATAGTGATACCAGATACGATAGTAATTATCATACGGATAAACAAGAAGGGAAGATAGAGGAGAAGAACAAGTATATGATCCTTCTAGAAATGAAAAGAACATTATTCTTCGAGTTTTACCATAATAAGAAGATTTATTATGAATAGAGGATAATCCTCAACACCTAAATAAGATTCTTATTTATACCATAGCCTAAGATCCTAATAAAGGGAAAACAATTACAGTTAAAAGATCTTAATTCCAATCTTGCAAAGAAAGGAAATAGATCTTTATCCAAAAAGGAACATAATTAACTTGATGATCTTAACTCAAAACAGGATGCAGATCAAAACAAATCCTCTTCTATAAATGATGGATATAGTGTGAACAGAAAGGGAGGAAAGATACTCCATTGTGAATGTGACTTTAGACCCACATTGAGAGTTTCTAGTGAATGGAAAGGGAGGTGGAGAATAAAAGGACTCTATTGTGAATGAGACTTTAGTTCCACGGTGGAAGTCTTAAGACATAATTGTTGGTTTATATTGTTTCTCAAAGTATGTTAGTTGTGAACAAATACAGGAGGAGAGACTCTCTCTTACGCGTGGTGCACAGGGGGGTACAAATCCATGGCCTGAATTTGTACTGAACCAAGTGGACTCGTGTGCGTGCACGACTTGCGTGCGTCAAATGCCCGACCGGTCGGAATAAAATTTGTCCAAGTCGGGAGACGTCCAACTATTGCTCGGTGTTGGGACCTTTCCGTTTAGCTAAAGAGGGTGAATAGCAACTTTTCGATCACCCACTTTAATCGTGATTTTCTTCCTACACGTTGTTAGTGCGCAAGCGGAATAACAAATAATAAAATCTAACAACTAAGAAGACAAACCAATTTACGTGGTTCAAAGATGAAGCTCCTACTCCACGGCTGCCCATAAGGTGGACGATCTCGATCCGTCGGTGGATGATTCCCCGGAAGACCTCCGGCTAGCTAGTGTAGCTCCTTGTGGGTGGAAAAACCTCGCCACAACCCGCAACACCTTTCTAAGCTCTTAGACTACTAATTGGCCTTTAACCAAAGCTAATTTCGTCAAGAACTCTCAGCCAAAACCGAGCCCCTTTAAATAGTGCTCTAGGTTGATATGACCATTACCAGTCGACTGGTCCCACTTAGATTCGAACATTACAACCTAACGTTTGAATTTCAGTGGCCATCAGTCGACTACTCCGGGGGCAGTCGACTGATCTTTCTGTGGACTTTATCAGTCGACTGCCCTGGCACCAGTCGACTGATCCACTTCTAAACCTAAGGTTTCCCTTCCTGGAGTACATTTCTCTTAGCACTCGAACCCTATGATTTCTTGTGTACAATTTCCTAAGCACTCGACCCCTCACGACTCAGTTGACTCTCCATTCAGCAGTCTCGACCTATTGCCTTCAAGCCCTCTTCAACTTTGGCTCTCGTCCCTCAGATGCATGCAGGCTTGCGGCTTGTCTCCCATGCCACCCTTCACGTATGCCTCGAAGTTCGCTTCCCTCAGGTCATCGTCCCTGCTCCAGCAACCTCGATTTGTTGTCCCCAAGCTCTCTTCGACTTTGGCTCTCGTCCCTCGGATGCATGCAAGCCCACGGCTCGTCTCCCACGTCATCCTTCACGTATGCCTCGAAGTCCGCTTCTCTTGGCTCATCGTCCCTGCTTTGTCCATGGTCCCTCAGATGCATGCAAGCCCTCATCTTGCCTCCCATGCCATCCTTCATCGAACCCGGAGCCGTCCAACTAAGTCCATGTGTATCCTGTAAACCTGCACACTCAAATAGACATATCAAACACAAGGGTGAACCTAACTTAAAACCTTTGCCCAAACATCAAAATACATGGTCACTCTGGACCATAGATTGCCCCAACACTCGGGAGACCCTGGTCAGGAGACGTCCGACTATTGGTCGGAAGACCCTGTTTGGGAGACGTCCGGCTCAGGAGATTTCAGCTCGGGAATTCCAAGTCGGGAATTCCAGCTCGGAAGACTGCGTTATGCTTTAAAGGCAGCTCGGGTCACTCAACAGATAAGTTAAAATTTGTGTAATTTCAATTTATTTTTGTTAACTCTCCGGAAAAAGGAGTATTTCCTCCAACAATCTTGAAACAGAGTTCATTTCTGTTGAAATGGTCACGGAAAGTGTTGAGGTGAAACAGACTCATCACCAAACCCCCTCCGCCCCGATTGGGAATGTCCCGATCAACTATAGGGAAAAACCAGAGAAGTTCACTAGGTTGAACTTCAAGAGGTGGCAGCAGAAGATGCTCTTCTACCTGACCACGCTCAATCTGGCTCGGTTCTTGACCGAGGACCCTCCCAAGCATGCTGAGGTTGCTGAGGTGGAGGCTTGGACTCATTCTGAGTACCTATGCCGAAGCTACATCCTCAACTACCTGGACGACTCGCTGTATGCTGTGTACAGCATGAAGAGAATGACTAAGGAGCTGTGGGAGTCCTAGGACAAGAAATACAAGACGGAGGATGCAGGGGCCAAGAAATTGGATGCAGGGGCCAAGAAATTCATTGTGGGTTGATTCCTAGACTACAAGATGGTTGTGTTGGTGCCGGAAGCACCAAAGTCGAACCTATGTTTTGATAATGGCAAAGGGTTCAGAAGTTAAGGTGTTGTGGTGATCTAACAATGCTTATTAGGTGTGCAGGGAAAGTCCTAGGTACATTAGACACTAAGTCCTAGTTCTATGAATTGGGCACTAAGTCCTGGCCGTGGACTGGGCAACTAAGTCCTGACGTAAGGTTAGGCACTAAGACCTAGTGAGTGAAGCTGGGCACTAAGACTTGGTCGAGGACTGGGCACCGAAGACTTGGTGAGTGAAGCTAGGCACTAAGACCTGGTCGAGAACTGGGCACCGAAAACCTGATGAGTGAAGCTGGGCAAAAGTCCAACTGGAGGAGCCGGTTGGCAAAAAGGTAAATTCTCCTGAGAGGAGTAGGTTAGGACGCATTCCCCATAGGAGGGAACATTAGGCATCGGTTCGACCTAGGGTTCCATTTGGGAAGCTCAAAGTCAGAACCAAGACAGCTCAGGTTGTAAATCAAGATTTATTTTATGTCATTTATGTGCTTTTTGTGTTTTGGAACTAACCTTGGTTGCAGGAATAAAGAGAAGGAGATTTCTGCTGCTAGGCACCTCAATGGAGTGAGGCGCCTCACTGGGCTAGGCGCCTGTGTTGAGACAGGCGCCCCAGTGCAAGGCTACTCTAAGCATTCGAAGCAAACAAGCCTCTGGACCAAGTCATTGAGGCGCCTATGTTAACACAGGTGCCCCAGTCAGCTCAGGCGCCCCAGTTGAAGGGATAAGCGCTGGCCAAGTCTGCGGATTAGAGTTCACGCAGGATAGGTCACGTGTCAGGCGCCCCCTTCAACGCAGGTGCCCTAGTGACTGATATAAATAGGGGTTCACCCCCAAGGCTTCAGAAAAAGTTGCTCTCTATGAACTCATTCAAGCGCTACACTCCGACAAGCTCGGATCCGTACTCACGATTCAAGCGCCGACGACGACCCGCTGCTCCGAACTTCCAACTTCTCCGGTCGTCGGTAAAAGCTCATTTTTTTAAAAGTGTTGTAATTTCATTTTAAATTTTATATTTGTACTCCAACTTGTAATTGTTGATGCAGTCTGACCCTGATTGTTATTTTAGTGTTGACACTGATTTAAGTTTTGATTTAATTCTGGTTAAACGAATGGTGATTAAGTCCTGGTTGTGGACTAGGCATACCTAGTGGGACTAGGTTGGATGAAATCCTAGCTTGGAGGGCTAGGTGTGGAAAAGTCCTAACTTCGACGGTTGGGTGAAAAGTCCTAGCTTGGAGGGCTAGGTGAATAGTCTTAACATGGAGGGTTAGGTGAAAAGTCTCAACTTGGAGGGTTAGGTGAAATGTTGAAATCCCGGTGAGTGAAGCCAGGTTGAAATCCCGGTGAGTGAAGCCGGGTCCTGGTGAGTGAAGCCAGGTGGTTGAAATCCCGATGAGTGAAGCCGGGTCCTGGTGAGTGAAGCCAGGTGGTTGAAATCCCGGTGAGTGAAGTCGGGTCCTGGTGAGTGAAGCCAGGTGGTTGAAATCCCGGTGAGTGAAGCCGGGTCCTGGTGAGTGAAGCCAGGTGGTTGAAATCCCGGTGAGTGAAGTCGGGTCGTGGTGAGTGAAGCCAGGTTGAAATCCTAGTGAGTGAAGCCAGGTTGAAATCCTAGTGAGTGAAGCTAGGTTGAAATCCCGGTGAGTGATGTCGAGTCCTGGTGAGTGAAGCCAGGTTGAAATCCTAGTGAGTGAAGCTAGGTTGAAATCCCGGTGAGTGAAGCCGGGACCCAGTGAGTGAAGCCGGGTGACTGAAATCCTGGTGAGTGAAGTCAGGTCCTAGCTTGGAGGGCTAGGTTGAAGTCCCGGTGAGTGAAGCTGGGCACAGAGTCTTGGTCCGAGGGACTGAGCACGAGTCAGGGGAGGCTGGGAGCCAGTTCTCATGACTTAGAGTGGGTTTGGCCTTGCCCGGATCGGTCTGGTGACCGATCAGGGAAGTTGGCACGGAGTTCCCTCGTGGATCGGTCTGGTGATCGATCCAGAGATGTCTGATCGATCTGGTGACTGATCAGGGAGCTTCCAGTAACTTTGGCAAACCTACTGATCTGCTCCTGATCGGTTTGGTGACCGATCAGGGAGAAACCGTGACCGATCAATCTGAACGATCAACTGTTGCGAGGTTTCTCACCCTGACCGATCAGGCTGGAGCCTGATCGGTCTAGGATCAGTCTGATCGGTCTGGTGACCGATCAGCCAGTGTATTTCAGGCGGGATTGTGGCAAGCTGATTTCTGGATCGGTCTGGTGACCGATCTGGTGACCGGTCAGGGTGACCGATCACACAAACTCGCGATTTCCAGTTTCTCACCGTGGGCTGATCAGGCTGGAGCCTGATTGGACTGATCCTATCCTGATCGGTCTAGTGACCGATCAGGGTTCACTCTGATCGATCTGGTGACCGATCAGAAGCTGAACTTTAATTTGAAATGCATGTCGGACGCTCTGATCGCGTCTATTTTCTCCGCGCTTTCTTTGATACATTGTGATTTCCTTGTGATATGCTTTGCTAAGTGTCTGATGAGCTTGCAGGTGATACAAGAGGATTCAAATACTCAAGGAGGGTCAATGGAGGACTTTCCATGGAGCAGGTTTGGATCTATTGTGTTTTCAGGTCTCAACGGCGTCTGGCGCAATGGGCAACTGACGAAGGCGCGGCTGGCAACTGACGGAGGCTCAGCTGGAGGAGTGTCCAGTGGACTGAGTGCTCAGAGAGGTCAGTGGGTCAGCGTGTGAGTCAGTGGTGCTGATGGAGCTGGCGACGTTGAGCAGGAGCTTATGAGACGAAGTTGGAAGCAGAGGAGCTGAGGCGAACAAGACAGAAACTTGGGAAGTTTGGCAGGGCTGTGTTCGTGCTCTCTTTTGCTTTGTGCTTAAGCTTTCTACTACATTCTTGAGAGCTTTCCTTCTCGAGGGTCTCGTGTGCTTATCTTGTATTCATCTACTGAGGCGATTGTGGAGAGGTTGCTCCACCGAGAAGGAGGCTATTACTATCCGGGGTTCACCGGGGCTTGATCTGCCGATGATCAAGGGATCGCCCACCTTACGGGCACGCCAAGGAGTAAGGGCAAGTTATCCCCGAACCTTGCTAACGATCCGTGTTAGCGTAGGTTTGCTTTCCTTTGCTTTGGTTTGTTGGTTTTAGTTTTCTGTTTCTGCATTTGCTTCCGCTGCCTAACTCTGAAGTGCATAATAGTTTTCAAAAGCCCTAAAAGATTGTGTCCGACTAGATTCACCCCCCCTCTCTAGCCATCCAAGTTCCATCAAGTGGTATCAGAGCTTGGGGCTCTGTTCAAGCGGCTTAACATCCGGAGAGCTTACAACAAGATGGCTGGAAGAGAAGGGTTAAGCACAAACCGACCTCCATTCTTCGATGGCAGTGATTTCCAATATTAGAGGTCAAGGATGGAGTTTTATTTGAAGACAAACATGAGCATGTGGTTCTCAGTGAAGGAGGGTTTCTCTCCTCCAAAGGATATTGAGGGAAAAGATCTTGACTTCTCCATGTGGTCGGCTGAGCAAATCAAAAGGGGGGAAGCCAATGCCAAAGCTATTGTCACCTTGCAATGTGGGATGAACAAAGAGCAGCTAATCAAGGTTGGTCCCTTCACAAGCGCAAAGGACCTATGGAGCAAGCTCATCGAACTCCATGAGGGCACCCGGGACTCAAGAATAGCCAAGAAGGACCTCCTTCACAGTCAACTCCAAAATCTGTCCATGGAAGAAAATGAAAAGGTAAGTGAACTCCATGGAAGATTCAAAGAGATCCTCAACGGTTTACATTCCATCGGCGAAAAGGTAGAAAACCAGGATCTAGTAAGGTTTGTTCTCAAAGCTTTTCCAAGGAACGCTTTGTGGTCATCCATGGTGGATGCCTACAAGGTTTCCAAGGATCTTTCAATTATTAAGTTAGAAGATCTATTTTGTGAAATGGAACTACATGAGATCTCTAACCAAAGCCCCAAGGAGAAGGGGATTGCTTTTGTGGCAGGTGACCTAAGGAAGAAGAAGGAGAAGGAAAAGGAGGAAAGTTACTGTCACATCGCCTTCATGGCAAGAGAGGACTCAAATGAAGGAAGTGACAACGAATCAAGTGTAAGATCGTTTCAGGTACGTTAGAGGGGGGTGAATAGCGTTTCTTGAATCTTTTGTACCTACGTTGTTAGTTGCGCAGCGGAAATAAATAATAACAAATACAAACAACGCTAACAAACCAGGTTTTACTTGGTATCCACCCCGACCGGGTGACTAATCCAAGGATCCGTTGGTGGATCACTCCCTGGATAACCTCCGGCTATCACGTGTAGCTCCTTGTGGGTGGAGAAACCTCACCACAACACCTCGGACGCTATGTGAACACAATAAACTACTAACCGACTTTACCCAAGCAGGTTTCGTCAAGAAACTCAGCCACCATGAAGTCCTCTTTAAATAGGACTCGGGGCTGATTTCTCGCTACCAGTCGACTGCCTCCAAGGCAGTCGACTGGTGCCAGCTAAATTCGACCGTTGACACTCCCAACGTTCGAATTTGCCAGCTCACCAACCACCTACCAGTCGACTGTCCCCAGGGCAGTCGATTGGTCCCTAGCTGAATCCCTTCCCGAGTACATTTACACAGCACTCGACCCTCACGACTCGACTGACTCCTCCTCCGCAGCCTCGACCGTTGCTTTCGCACCCTCTTCATCTTCGGCTCTCGTCCCTCGGATGTACGCAAGCCTCCAGCTTGCCTTCATGCCATCCTTCACGCATGCCTCGAAGTCCGCGCCCATCAGCTCATCGTCCCTGCTCTCCAAGGTCCCTCGAATGCGCACGCAAGCCTCCATCTTACCTCCATGCCATCCTTCACCGTACCGAGGCCGTCCAATCAAGTATATATGTGTAACCTGTACAACCTGCACACTCAACATACACATATAAGAATACAAGGGAAACCCTAACTTATACCCTTTGCCCAAACATCAAAACTTATGGTCACTCCGGGCCTTCTTAGGGTTGATTGCTCCAACAATCTCCCCCTTTTTGATGTTTGGCAATCCGTTTAAGTTAGGGAAAGCAAAACAGTAGTCAATAGCAAAAACCAATGCTAAATAGTACATATGCAATGCATACATGGATCCTATCCCAAGGCATCCCACACCTAACCCTCCAAGTTAGGATTTTCTACACCTAGCCCTCCAAGCTAAGACTTTTACCCACCTAACTCTCCAAGTTAGGACTTTTCACCAAAATGGGCATTTTAAAGCTTTTCCCAAGCTCCCCCTACACTGGACTTACAAAGGCTTTTTAAGAACCTCTCCAAGGTTCCCCTTACGCCACTAATGCGCCAAAAATGGAGCAATCATGCTCCCCCTTAATCTCAACTCCCCCTAAACCTAGGGTTTCTAGCAAAGGTAAGTTTGGTTTCCCAACTTAAACCCAACACTTCTCCCCCTTTGCCTAACATCAAAAAGAACCCAACAATATCTCAATCATTAGTTCTTTTAATTCCCAATGATCCTAAACAACGTGTACTAACCCTCATACACTTATTTCTTATCATTTGGACCAAAGTTAGCTGCTGGATACCCACACCAGCCTTGACCAGTCGACTGCCCCCAGGGCAGTCGACTGATACTCTGATTTCAGTCTTTTCTGGGCAAATTCAGAATTGCGCCAGAAATTCCACAAGTCTCCAAAAATTTTCAAATTTTGTGGAGAACTTTGTGCTACCCATACCTACTTGGGAAAAACACATTTCACCATATATCTATCCCCATTCCCAAGTTTGGTACAAAACCCAAAAGTTTTCTTATGAAAATTAAGGCAAATAGGAGACAACCTCCCCCTTAACCCATGCATTCTCCCAATTTTCATTTTCAAAGGGTTAAGTTCTACCCAACTTAACACCCTAACACCAAGTTAGATTCTACCCAACCTAACAACCAAGTTCTTCTCCCTTGGACACCATTAAAGGCATGTTCCCTAAGCACCCTTATCCCTTAGTGCCAAAAAGAACTTACCAAAACATTAAACACTCTAAGGGTTTGCAATCACACTTGATAGGATATAACCTATCCTAGAAAAATATGATTTCATAAAAATGTCAAATGTGCTTGACTTTTGGTATAATTCCTAATTTCCTCAAAAGATTGACATTTCGTATCAATTTGCAAATGTATCTCTAATTCCATGTGTTTGTCAAAACTAATCATCATAATTCGACACATGAAATTGTCCTCAATTCATTTCTTTATCCATATCCTTAATCTGATGAAAGTTTCCTCCTTTTTATCTCTAAATCCTAGATACACATGAGAAACTTATCAAATTTCCTTGAATTTTCTATATGGCCTCATTTCATATAATCACCATCAACCCATGAGGCACATCTTTACTCAACCAGTATCATCAAGGATTTTTATTTAGACATCATATTCTATCATCCAATACCCATTTTTCTAATTCAGCCTATATCCCAGTCGACTGCCCCTGTGGCAGTCGACTCCCAAAACTCACAGAATGTTTCTGGGCTCTGTCGACTGATACCTGAATTTCAGGTTTTCCAGCCCAATTTCAATAATCCCTAAATAATTCCACAAATCTTCAAAAATTATGAAATTTCGTGGGGAGACTTGTGGGGCCAGTGTCTACTTGGAAAAAATACGTTTCCAAACAAATGTACTCCGGATCCCAAGATTGGCACGAAACTCAACTTATCATAAAGTGTATCATTGAAACTCATCTCCAAAAGTTTCAATTGTGACTTCTCCTTAATGTATTCTCTTATACTTGATCATAACTCATTTCTAGCACTGAATTACATGGTGTTCACTCATTAAAACCTAATTTTCTCAGATATATTCTATTTTCACCTTTTTCTCCCTACTTCTCCTTTTAATGTGCCATTTTCTAGAATTAAGACTTACCCAAATCTTCCAATCCTTTTGGCACACTTCAACCTAATTTTCTAGGAGAGAAACGCTTGAGATCCATTCACCATGGACCCCATAGGCTCCTAGAGCTCCCCCTTGAGCTCTGAGCCCTAACCACCTTCCTAGGTGACTCAAAAAACACTAGACCACACTGGTGTTCCCCCGGTGACTCTTGGCCTACAAAATTGACCTTCTTAACCTTGGACATCTTGTCCTTAGTTAAGTGACTCTTTTTACCTTTGAATGACATTCCCTTGCTCTTTTTGGACTCCCTCTTCTTGCCATAATCATATGCTACCCTAGCATATTTCTTTCCCTTGGCATGGGAGTTCTTAGACCGGTATCCCAACCCTGATCTATCATTGGTGCGGTTTAAACTATCCAACACCATATCTAAACCCTTAGATCCAATTGTGAATCTTTCTAGAGTTTTCTCTAACCTATCAAGCTTTTCCCTTAAAGCTTGATTTTCCCTTTCTAGGTTCCTAAACCTAGAATTCATATGTCCACTTTGGACATTCTTAGACTTACCCTCCTTTCTAGGCACATTCCTTCCCTTCTTGGTCTTAGTGCCTTGTTCCTTAGGTACAAAGGTCTTTGGCCTACCATGATGCATGTTTTTCCTAGAGTTATGATCTACCTTGTTATTCCTATTCCTATCATTATACTTAAAACCATGGTTATGCACCATCAAATATTTTTTATGAGCTCTAGCATGCATGGATGAATGATTAATTCTATTTTTATCATGGATAGAGGAACTTAAAAATGAATTACATTTTAGCCTAGGGTTAGGAATTACCTCCCTTACCCTTATAGTCCCTCCTTGTTGTGAGCTTCTTTTCTTTCTCTCCTCCTTCTTCCATCTTCTTAAATTCTCCATCTTCTTTAGTTCTCCTTTCCTTGGACACTTAGTATGAAAGTGCCCCAGCTCTCCACATGTGAAGCATTGGATTTTCTTCTTCTTAGCTTGGGCTTCTCCGTTCCTACAACCCATATTAGATTTAAATTGAAAGGACTTGGGTTTAGGAATTACCTCCTCTTTACCTTTTGGGCACTTATCCTTATAGTGCCCCTTTTTATTGCACCCAAAGCATGTGATGTGCTCTTTCTTCTTTGCTTTGGTGGAGGTGAAGGCTAGGTTGACTTCTTCAACCTTGGAAGAGGTGGATGCTTCCTCTTGATCCGGGATTGATGAGGGTCTCTCCTCCCCCTCAATATTTGAATTTGTCATTTCTTATTCTTCAGATGGAATGGATGCTTCTCCACTCACTTCCTCCTCTTTACTTGACAATTCACTTTCTTTTTCATCTTCTTGGATGCTCGAGTTGATTTCCTCAAACTCTTCCACTCTTGGAGTTGATGTGGGGGTTCTTATGACACTTTTTCAACTTATCCCACAATTCATGAGCATTCTCATATTTACCTACATCATTCAAAATATCGTTAGGCAAAATATTTAACAAGATATCAATTACCTTCTTATTTGCCCGAAATTGTTCTTGTTGCTTGATGGACCCGAACTAGGTGTCACAAATGTGGGTCTCAAATTTAGATATTTGTAAAGCTGGAAACCCTTTTTGCCATCAAAGAATAAATATAGTAAAGGGGCCACAGGTCGTATTTTTCCTAGGGCTAGTTAAGAGTGTTTGATTCGAGCTCGAGTTTATGTGTCGTCGAATATTTTTGGGTTTCAAATAAAATTTGGGTTTGATTTGCAATTATTAATGGAAAAGCAATGAAAAGCAAGGACACTTAACTAAATGAGCTAATGAGATAAATGCAACTAACGAATTTAACTGATGGGAAACTCAATCTACCAATGCACCAAGCCGAATGTGAAGAACAAATCTGAATTTAACTGCAATCCAAATGCTCAGCAAAGGAATAAAAACAGTGTTGGTAATTTTCGGAAACAACCTATCTTGAAGCAAATACTAACTACAAACTTTAAGAGCAACAAATGCATACATGGATGATAAGGTTCAAGAACAATCCGAATGCAAACCTAACTGATTTCAAGCAACATAGCACAATAAAAACAACATCTAACTTGACACCAATCGGTGCCTAAGCCTCCCCTGATACAATGTGCAGAAATAGAGACAAACTTGATACAAAGAAAAATAAGAAAACTTATGTGCCAAAAATTGGGATTCACGACAGAAATGAAACTGATCAATGAAGTTTGAAAAACAAAGTTAACAGAGAAGAACTTTGCAAGAGTGAATGAAGAAATTCAGATCAAGAATCTGATCAATTCAGTCAACCTACATGCAGAGTTGAAAATGCAGGAACGCAGAGAAAAACTGCAGAAATTCAGTAATGGAAACAAGAATTCAGAATCTGAAGGGAGAAATGCAGAATTGAAAGTAAGAACCTAATGCAATACAATAGAGCAGATTTGATTGAGAAGAACTAATGTATACTAGATGCAAACCTCAGCATATATAAACTGAAATAATGCAGCAATGTAATTGAGACATCAAGCAACTGATTAGCAGAAATTAAGGTTGATAAGCATCAACTAGAACCGAATGCAGAACTTGATATTAATTGCTATGGAAATAAAACTACTGCAATGTGAATTCAGAAGAAAATCTAGAACTTGCTCGACACAAACTTAAGGAACTAAAGACAAGAACTAATTTGCAGAAACAGAACTGGTACACAGGGAATTCAGATGATACGCAAAAACAATGTGATACGCAAGCAACAAACAGAAAATAAACTGGAATTGAATACAATTGATCACTGAACAAGTTCACTAGCTAACTACTTGCAGAATGGAATCTAATTACTGCGAAAACAATTCAGAAAAATGAACTTAAGCATTTGATACAAAATCTGAAATGAAACGAATTGCAGAATGAAATTACAGATAATGTAAAAAGAAACACAATAAGAAACTAATCCTCGACCATTCCCTTGACTCAAAACCTCCTTGCCGTCACACAAGAGCAAGCCAAGAACCCCTTCAGCTCGCAAATCACTGGGAAAATAGCTCCAATTTTAGATTTGCTCACAGATTTCACTCGGCTGGAGAAAACCATCCGATCTCCTAGATCTCGCGATGTAAAAATGCTATGAAGATTTGGTGTTGATCAGAAGCTATCAGAAGACCCTTCAGACAGCTCCGATTGAAAAGAATGGCACGCGATCGCGATTAAGTCAATCAGATCACAGAAATGGATGAAACCCTCAATCCACTCTGTTCTGGTGAGAATCCGAGCTAGAATCTCAATGGAACCCTTCTCCCAATGATCCAGATCGTGTTCCAAGGATGTGATCGAGATGGCCACACGTTCAAATGAAAAAAATCGCCGAAGAAATGAAGAACTAGTGAGGAAGAACGAAGAATGTAGCTAGAATTTTGCGAAGACGCGACCCCTGATCGGGATGCAGAGTGTCGTTTAAGTAGTTAAGCAGTGGACGGCTCAGATCATTTCAATTCCATCCAACGGCTGATCTTCGTCCGATTTGACTCAAACCTGCCAGATCTTGATCAAGGGTCATGATCTGCCTCGGGGTAGCTCGGATCTACCAGATTTGCAGCGGATGACTCAGATCAAGCAGATCTTTGAATGGATGGTCTAGATCCCTCTGATCTTGATCAACGACTAGATGATCTCCGATTGGGCTGAAACCTTCAGATCTTGATCCAAGTGCTTGATCAGCCTTAACCCCAGCTCGGATTGATCAGAAGTTCTCAGATGGCCTAGATCTAACTGTTTTTGCATCGAAAGGCCCATATTCGTCGACGCTTGATCACTTGATCCAGTCCACTTTTGACTCAACATTTGACCCAACATGACCTAGGTCCATGATCCTTCCAAGCCTACAAAAGTAGATCAACAATTTAATGACAAAACAATTCAAATATATCAAAATTTATAATTAAGTCCAAAATGAATGTAAATCCTAGAACCTAGGATAAATCCACCATTAAGCAAGTAAAACATGAGTCAAAAATAGATCCTAGAACCTTAAATAATCAACAAAATGATACTTATCATTGCTCCTTGTCTCAATATCTAGGATGAAGCTTCTTCCCGTGCTTGTCCTTTGGAACTTCGAAGGGCTCTTCCATGGCTATCCTACATGGCCAATCCATGCTAAGCCAAGTCTCCATTCTTGCCCGCCAATATTCGAAGTCTTCATGATCGTAGGGCGGTGGGATGTAGATGTCATCCCCGAATCTGTCTTCCATGATATTCCCTCTAGCTTTTGCTCTTCTTGGCGGTTAGTCCAATCACGAGCGGTCCTTGCTCTGATACCAATTGTAAGATCATTTTCGGTATGCTAGAGGGGGGGTGAATAGCGTTTCTTGAATCTTATTGTGCCTACGTTGTTAGTTGCGCAGCGGAAATAAATAATAACAAATACAAACAACGCTAACAAACCAGTTTTACTTGGTATCCACCCCGACCGGATGACTAATCAAAGAATCCGTCGGTGGATCACTCCCCGGATAACCTCCAGCTATCACGTGTAGCTCCTTGTGGGTGGAGAAACCACACCACAACACCTCGAACGCTTTGTGAACATAATAGACTACTAACCGGCTTTACCCAAGCAGGTTTCGTCAAGAAACTTAGCCACCACAAAGTCCTCTTTAAATAGGACTCGGGGTTGATTTCTCGCTACCAGTCGACTGCCCCCAGGGCAGTCAACTGGTGCCAGCCAAATTCGACCGTTGCACTCCTAACGTTCGAATTTGCCAGCTCACCAGCCACCTACCAGTCGACTGCCCCGACTGGTCCCTAGCTGAATCCCTTCCCGAGTACATTCACACAGCACTCGACCCTCATGACTCGACTGACTCCTCCTCCGCAGCCTCGACTGTTGCTTTCACACCCTCTTCATCTTCAGCTCCCGTCCCTCAGATGCATGCAAGCCTCCAGTTTGCCTTCATGTCATCCTTCACGCATGCCTCGAAGTCCACGCCCATCAGCTCATCGTTCCTGCTCTCCAAGGTCCCTCAGATGCGCACGCAAGCCTCCAGCTTGCCTCCATGCCATCCTTCATCATACCGAGGCCGTCCAGGCAAGTACATATGTGTAACCTGTACAACCTGCACACTCAACATACACATATAAGAATACAAAGGAAAACTTAACTTAAACCCTTTGCCCAAACATCAAAACCTATGGTCACTCCGGACCATCTTAGGGTCGATTGCTCCAACATCAAGGTCCTCAACCACGCCTTCGTCATCTTCGAATGATGAAGAGGTAATCTCTCCGGAGTTAGACAAATGCTATAGAACAATAGCGTGCTTGACAAAAATGCTTAAGAAATCTAAGGCCAAAGTCAAAGCATTAAGGTTGGAAGTAAAAGAATTGAAATCCTCTAAGGTTGAGGATATTAATGATTTGCATGATAAATCCCTTAAGGATGAAAATAAGAACTTGAAGAGCGAAGTTGAAAACCTCAAGAATGTTCTTGAGAAGTTTTCAACAAGCTCTAAAACATTAGATATGATTCTCAACTCACAAAGGGCAATGTACAACAAGGTTGGTTTGGGTTACCAACCTAAAGAACCTAGTGTCATATCTTTAATGTCAAGAACCCATTTTAGATCATCAAATGATTCTAAGGTTCAAAGAGTCAAAAAGAAATTGACTAAGGCATGGGTGCCAAAGTCATTTATTGTAGATGCTTTAGGTCCCAAAATTTGGGTACCTAAAACTTCCATATTTCGAATTGTATAGCTTAGGTTGAGGGGGAGCATCTATCAACATGGGTGGTTGATATTTGATGCTCCAAACATATAGTCATTCCTAATTAGGAATGTGCTTATCATTCCCTCAAATTCACATGATTGGTTTAGAGAGGCACATAACTTGCTCTTGCCATGGATTGTTTAGGATAATTAGTTTTATTGTTGCAATTTATGTTTTCCTGCAAGTTATGGTTTCTGATATGTCTTATCTCAAGCTTAAGGTGTTTTGTTTGGTAAACATGATCGAGTATGCCATAATTTTCTTGTGTGTGTTATAGAACATGAAGGCATGCTATTGAACAAGTATGGACACATGAATTAGTTAGTGCTAATTCGAAAATCACTATGAAAATCTCACAATACATGATTAGACAAAGAACATAAGTTTAAGGCCTAGGCTTAAGCTTTTCTTATTATTTTGGAGATGAATCTAGATGAGTATGTCATGACTTTGATGTTTGGATGATTAACATTAATCTATGGCATGCCCATTTTGATTAAGAACAAGATGAACACATAGCTTAAATTGATCATGATGTGAAATAAGCATGTTTTGGAATTTTAATCATCCATTGGAATTGACACAAACCTAATTTTGGTTAAGAACAACATGATCACATAGGTTATGATGTTTTAAGTTCCATGACTTGTTTGATTTCCCACTGATTATGCTTTGATATAAACCTGTGTTTGGGACTCAAGTTCATACTTAGAACGTATTCATCAAAATTGATACAAACATGTGTTGCTTCTCCTCATAGAAACTCTTAATTCTTGATATGGAATAACACTAGGTTAAGGGACCCCATGTTTGGAACCAAAGTAATTAAAATCAATTGAATTAGGGGTTTGGGAATGGCTAAGAATTGAAACAAACCTGATTTCAGAATTGCTGAAATCGGTTTCTGAAATCTGAAACTGAAAAACCTGTTGTTTGAACCCAGATCGGTCCACCGACCGATCAGGACTCACCCTGATTGATCTGGTGACCGATCAGTCTAGTTCTGATCGGACTGGTGACCGATCAGGTCAATAATGATCAGGGAACTCCTAAATCGTTCTCAATGGTGTGAGACTACCCCTCAGTCCAATCACCTTTCGTCAAATTGTATCAGATTACTATCATACCGATACAAACAAATCTGATACAACCCAATTACGATTGGAATACACTCATCATACTTGGAACAAATGTAATACTGATTCGATACAAACCCGTGCTGCAATTCTAAAAATTCATTTACACGGGTTGGTTGAATCATGTCTCTTGTTCCTTGATCTCTTACTCATTGATGAGGAATATTTTTCAGTCAAAAACCCAACCCATATTGAAAATTTTGAAATACATAGGGAAGGGTTGTTTGAGTCATGACTCTTGCTCTTAATGTCGTGTTTCAGAAATTTTTCTGAAATATCGAATATCAATAGAGTCCTCTCCCCTGTTATGGAATGCAAATTGTTAATGCAGTCTGATCAGGAACATATCAGAGTTTCTAAAATTTTTCTAAAATCCGATCGCTCCCCAGACTAATCAGATATACTTCTGTATATGTCGTCATATGGAAGTCCAAGTATTAGTGCAGTCCGATCTTGAACGAATCAGAATTACAGAAATTTTTTTGAAAATTGGTCGTTCATAAATAAATCAGAAATTTTTCTGTATCGATCATCAGTCTGATGGAACTGCGATAATTGTTGTCATATGATGCATATACATTGTTGCCATGATACATTTATGGTATATGCTTCTCATATGCAATTCCAAAATCATCCTTTGACTTACTTGTCATATGAAACATATACATATTTGACCATGATATTATTCTGTATATGTTTTCATGTGCAATTGTTCTTTGATTATTTTGGGTTTGGGGAGAGACCCGTGTTTGAGGGGGGGGGGTATGTTCAAACTTAATAACCATACCCTTTTCGATGTTTCACAAGGGGGAGAAAATGGTTGATTAAGTTTAGGGTTATTGTAGGGGGAGGACCTTGATTCCCTTACGATAATTGAACTACCTTCAATTGATCATCAATGTCTAAACTTAAATCGGATTGCCAAACAAAAAAAAAGGGAGAGATTGTTGATGCAGTCTGACCCTGATTGTTGTTTTGATGTTGACACTGATTTAAGTTTTGATTTAAGTCTGGATAAATGAATGGTGATTAAGTCCTGGTCGTGGACTAGGCATACCTAGTGGGACTAGGTTGGATGAAATCCTAGCTTGGAGGGCTAGGTGTGGAAAAGTCCTAACTTAGACGGTTGGGTGAAAAGTCCTAGCTTGGAGGGCTAGGTCAAAAGTTCTAACTTGGAGGGTTAGGTGAAAAGTCCCAACTTGGAGGGTTAGGTGAAATGTTGAAATCCCGGTGAGTGAAGCCGAGTCCTGGTGAGTGAAGCCAGGTTGAAATCCCGGCCGGGTCCTGGTGAGTGAAGCCAGGTGGTTGAAATCTCGGTGAGTGAAGCCGGGTCCTGGTGAGTGAAGTCAGGTGGTTGAAATCCCGGTGAGTGAAGTCGGGTCCTGGTGAGTGAAGCCAGGTTGAAATCCTAGTGAGTGAAGCTAGGTTGAAATCCCGGTGAGTGATGTCGAGTCCTGGTGAGTGAAGCCAGGTTGAAATCCTAGTGAGTGAAGCTAGGTTGAAATCCTAGTGAGTGAAGCCGGGACCCAGTGAGTGAAGCCGGGTGACTGAAATCCTAGTGAGTGAAGTCAGGTCCTAGCTTGGAGGGCTAGGTTGACGTCCCGGTGAGTGAAGCTGGGCACGGAGTCTTGGTCCTAGGGACTGAGCACGAGTCAGGGGAGGCTGGGAGCCAGTTCTCTTAAATTAGAGTGGGTTTGGCCTTGCCCAGATCGGTCTGGTGACCGATCAGGGAAGTTGGCACGGAGTTCCCTTGTGGATCGGTCTGGTGATCGATCCAGAGATGTCTGATCGGTCTGGTGACTGATCAGGGAGCTTCCAGTAACTTTGGCAAACCTACTGATCGGCTCCTGATCGGTCTGGTGACCGATCAGGGAGAAACCGTGACCGATCAATCTGAACGATCAACTGTCGTGAGGTTTCTCACCATGACCGATCAGGCTGGAGCCTGATCGGTCTGGGATCAGCCTGATCGGTCTGGTGACCGATCAGCCAGTGTATTTCAAGCGGGATTGTGGCAAGCTGATTTCTGGATCGGTCTGGTAACCGATCTGGTGACCGATCACCCAAACTCGTGATTTCTAGTTTCTCACCGTGGACCGATCAGGCTGGAGCCTGATCGGACTGATCCAGTCCTGATCGGTCTGGTGATCGATCAGAAGCTGAACTTTAATTTGAAATGCATGTCAGACGCTCTGATCGCGTCTGTTTTCTCTGCGCTTTCTTTGATACATTGTGATTTCCTTGTGATATGCTTTGCTAAGCATCTGATGAGCTTGCAGGTGATACAAGAGGATTCAAATACTCAAGGAGGGTTAATGGAGGACTTTCCATGGAGCAGGTTTGGATCTATTGTGTCTTCAGGTCTCAACGGCGTCTGGCGCAATGGGCAACTGACGAAGGCGCGGCTGGCAACTGATGGAGGCTCAGCTGGAGGAGTGTCCAGTGGACTGAGTGCTCAGAGAGGTCAGTGGGTCAGGGTGTGAGTCAGTGGTGCTAATGGGGCTGGCGATGTTGAGCAGGAGCTTAAGAGACGAAGCTGGAAGCAGAGGAGCTGAGCCGAACAAGACAGAAACTTGGGAAGTTTGGCTGGGCTGTGTTCGAGCTCTCTGTTGCTTTGTGCTTAAGCTTTCTACTATATTCTTGAGAGCTTTCCTTCTCGAGGGTCTCGTGTGCTTATCTTGTATTCATCTACTGAGGCGATTGTGGAGCGGTTGCTCCACCGAGAATGAGGCTATTACTATCCGGGGTTCACCTGGGCTTGATCTGCCGACGATCAAGGGATCGCCCACCTTACGGGCTCGCCAAGGAGTAGGGTAAGTTATCCCCGAACCTTGTAAACGATCCGTGTTAGCGTCGGTTTGCTTTCCTTTGCTTTGGTTTGTTGGTTTTAGTTTCCTGTTTCTGCATTTTCTTCCGCTGCCTAACTCTGAAGTGCAGAATAGTTTTCAAAAGCCCTAAAAGATTGTGTCCGACTAGATTCACCCCCCTCTCTAGCCATCCAAGTTTCAATAGTAATCTTTTACGAAAATATAGAATTGCCCATCATATACGGTCAAGGACCGTGGGCCTTGGAGTAGGAGTCGACCGCGACTCCGAACCAAGTAAAAACAAACCGTGTTAGCGATTGTTTTTGCTATTTTCGCTGTGCAATTACTCTCTTTGTTCGAAAATTTTAATGATCGATATTCACCCCCCCCCCCCCTCTATAGATCAACCGATCTCACAAGTTGATTCCAAGACAGTGATCGGCCAAGTCCAGGAGCTTCAAGTGATCCTACATGAGATCCACTCAAAAGGTATGACTTTGAGTGAAACCTTCCAGGTAGCTACAATCATTGAAAAGCTGCCTCCCGGCTGGAAGGATTTCAAGAACTACCTGAAGCACAAGCGGAAGGAGATGAATGTGGAGGAACTCGTTGTTAGACTTCGCATTGAAAAAGACAACAAGGGTTTAGAGAGAAATATGTTCTCTCAGGGTACTGTAAAAGCCAACGTGGTCGAGCACGGATAAAGCTCGAAATGGAAGAACTCCAAATCTTCCAAAATGGGTCCCAAGGATGCATAACCAAGAATTTCTCTGGGAAGTGTTATAACTATGGCCGAGTTGATCACAAATCTTCGGAATGCAAGAAACCAAAGAAGAAGCAGGAGGCCAACCTGAACGAGGGACCAGAAATGGAAGACCTCTGTGCCATGGTCTTCGAATTGAACATGGTGGGTTCAAACCAGCGGCAATGGTGGATCGATACTGGAGCCACCAGACATGAGTGCTGCAATAAGGAATTGCTCCACAATTTTGAAGAAATTAGTGGAGACAAGCTATTCATGGGGAACTCGACAACCTCGGACATCATGGGCCTAGGAAAAGTAGTACTAATGATGATCTCGGACAAGGACCTCACTTTAACCAATGTGTTGTATGTTCCGGAGATTCAAAAGAATCTAGTGTCCGGATCATTATTAAGCAAGCATGACTTTCGCATTGTATTTGAGTCAGACAGAGTTGTACTGTCAAACAATGGAATGTTTGTGGGAAAGGGATATGTATATAATGGGTTGTTTAAGCTCAGTGTGATGACTATTAGGCCTAAGATAAATAAAATTGATAACTCTTCCACTTATATGCTTGAATCTTCATGTTTATGGCATGGTAGACTATGACATGTGAATTACGATGTGATACGTAGATTAATAAACATGCAAAGCATACCGACATTCCACCTTGACCCAAAACACAAGTGTGAGACTTGTGTTGATGTGAAGTTGACAAGGTCATCCCTTCAACACGTTGAAAGAAGCAAAGAACCACTCGACCTAATTCACACTGACGTATGTGACTTAAAAAGTACATCGACATGTGGTGGGAATAGGTACTTCATTGCTTTTGTAGATGATTACACAAAATATTATTATGTGTATCTTCTCAAAAGCAAGAATGAAGCTATAGAGAAATTCGTTCTCTACAAGAATGAGGTTGAAAACCAACTTAATAAGAAGATTAAGATGGTTCGAAGCGACCGAGGTGGTGAATATGTATCACCATTCGTTGAGTTGTGTGTTGAACATGGGATCAGCGTGGTGAAAGAATCAAATTCTTAAAGAGATGATGAATACTCTTCTGTTGAGCTCTGGACTGCCAGACTCCATGTGGGAGGAAGTTGTGTTAACAGCTAATTACCTTTTAAATAAGGTCTTTCGGAAGAAAATAGATAAGAGCCCTTATGAGTTATAGAATGGAAGACGATCATCGTACAAATACTTGTGAGTGAGGGGGTGCCTTGCCAAAGTTATGGTGCCTGATCCGAAAAGGATTAAGATAGGACCAAAAACTATTGATTACATATTTATCGGATATGCACATAATAGCAGTGCGTATCGGTTGTGTATATGAGTCACAATTATCGGATATACACAAGAACTCGATAATAGAATCGAGAAATACCCCATTCTTTGAGCATGTGTTTCCATATAAGTCCCGAGAGGATGTTAGCTCCTCAAAATAAGTGGAGGAAATACCAGAGGAAGAAGAAGAGGATGATGAACCAGTTGAGGTTGCGCCTAGCCGAAGTAAGAGAGCTCGGGTGGAAAAATCTTATGGAACAGATTTTATCACTTTCATACTAGAAGGTGAGCCCCAAAGCTACTCAGAAGTAGTAAACTCTTCTGAGGGACCTCACTGGAAAGAGACAATTGCATCTGAGATAGAATCTATCTTGCAAAATCACACTTGGAAACTTGTAGACCTCCCTCCGGGGAGTAAACCATTAGGTTGCAAGTGGATTTTCAAGAAGAAGATAAAATCAGATGATACAATTGACAAGTATAAGACCAGGTTGGTAATTAAAGGTTACCGACAATGAGGGCCTTGATTACTTTGATACGTATTCTCCAATATTGAGAATAATTTCCATTAGAGTGTTGTTGGCTATTGCTGCTTTATGGAACTTGGAAATACATCAGATGGATGTAAAGACAGCCTTTCTATGGAAATTTAGAAGAGAAAATTTACATGGAGCAACCTGAGGGGTTTTTTGTGCCAGGACAGAATAACCAGGTTTGCAAATTGGTGAAGTCTTTATACGACTTAAAACAAGCTCCAAAACAGTGAGATGAGAAATTTGATAATGTCAGGCAAAAAGGTGGATTCAAACCCAATGAATGTGATAAATGTGTCTACACAAAAGTCACAGAAGATGACTTTATTATCTTGTGCTTATATGTAGATGACATACTTATCATTGGGAGTAATGATAAGATGATCAAATAAACGAAAGACATGTTGAACTCAAGATTTAACATGAAAGACATGGGCCTAGCTGACGTGATTTTAGGAATCAAAATTCTTAGAACAGCAGAAGGGCTTGTTCTTAGTCAGTCTCATTACATGGACAAGATTATTCAGAAATTCACCAATGGTGATACTGCATTGACACGAACATTGATAGATACGAGTCAACATCTATCAAAAAATCGAGAAAAATATATCTCTCATATAGAGTACGCTCGGGTGATTGGAAGTCTGATGTACTTGATGAATTGTACAAGACCAGACTTAGCCTACGTAGTAAGTAACCTGAGTAGATACACGAGTAATCCCAGTGTTGAGCACTGGAAAGGGATAACAAGAGTACTGAGGTACTTGAGATATACTCGTGGAAATGGACTGTACTATATGAGATATCCTGCTGTTATCGAAGGATACAGTGATGCGAGTTGGATATCCGACATAAAAGACTCGAAGTCTACGAGTGGCTATGTGTTCACTTTGGGAAGTGCAGCTATTTCATGTAAATCTTCTAAGCAAACCGTAATAACCAGAACCACGATGGAGTCTGAGTTTGTAACTCTTGACAAATGTGGTGAAGAGGCTGAATGACTACGACAATTCTTAGAAGATGTACCAAGATGACCTAAACCCATGCCGACAATCTGCATACATTGTGATAGTCAATCGGTAATTGACCGGGCACAAAGCCATCTATTTAATGATAAGTCTAGACATATACGTCGGAGACACAATACCATTAGACAACTACTCTCAACTAGAGTTATCACTGTTGAATATGTGAAGTCAAAGGATAACTTAGCGGATTCGCTAACCAAAGGGTTAAATCGAGAGTTAGTTGCAAGCTCATCAAGAAGGATGGGTTTGATGCCGATAGAAAATGTTAGTGCAAAGAAAACCCAACCTATACAGACTGGAGATCCCAAGAACTAGGTTCAAAGAGACAACCTAACTATACCGACAAAGGTGTTCACTGTGAGGGAACGACCTTTTAAAATAGTGAAGGATGGAGGTTAAGCATACGACTTTTAATGATTCAATAGAGTTGTTTGGAAAACTCTTAAGAGATCACCTATGTGTGAAAGAAGTGGGGTCGCTTCGAAGAGAATTGAAGGCACAATTCTTAGAACTTCTCGCAGAATCAGGCGTGTTCATGGCTAAGAACGAACACACTCATGAGAACTGAAGTGTATCAGGGAGAGCCCTGGGTGAGATATGTCAATGCTTACATAAACGACAGCACAGTTCAAGGACATCATGTCTACTATCAGTCAGGAAGTAAACAGATCTTCACAAGGGAAGGCTCAAAGGGTGAAACCTACCTGTCCTATACTGGACTCAACTGCTGAATGCTATCACATACCCTATTTCCATTCATGTGGGGGATTGTTGGATATAGTGTGAATGGAAAGGGAGGAAAGATGCTCTATTGTGAGTGAGACTTTAGTCCCACATTGGAAGTTTCTAGTGAATGGAAAGAGAGGTGGAGAATAAAGGGACTCCATTGTGAATGAGACTTTAGTCCCACATTGGGAGTCTTAAGGCATAATTGTTGGTTTATATTGTTTCACAAGCATGTTAGTTGTGAACAAATGCTAGAGGAGAGGCTCTCTCTCACACGTGGGTGCGCAGGGGGGGTGCAAATCAAGGACCCGGATTTGTATTGAACCAAGTGGACTCGTGTGCGTGCACGACCTGCACGCGTCGAATGCTTGAGCGGTGGGGGCAAAATTTGTCCAAGCGGATGAACCAACGTTTTGCCAAATTTTTTGCTCAAATGTAACTGATGCATTAACTATTGATTAATACAAAATTAGTAACCCTAGACGTTTGGATCAATTGGCAGTAAATGACGATTAAGAGCAAAAAAATGAGGTGGCGATAGATTGTCTTCCACCTCGTTCCTAACTCCCTGGTAGTGTTCGGGTACTTCTTCAGTTCGCCATGAGAAATGAGTGCTCCGTGGTGCCTGTGGTCCCGCTTTTGTATCCTGAGAGACAGACGTCTATCGGAGCCTCGAAGCACCATCGGAGAAGGACAAATCTGTTTCAAGGAAACTGCGTAATGCAGACCTCAACACCTCTCCACTTCCTGGTCGGGAGACCTGGTCGGGTGATACTGGTCGGGAGACGTCCGACTATTGCTCGGGAGACCTGGTCGGGAGACGTCCGACTACTACTTGGGAGACCCTGGTTGGGAGACGTCTGGCTTGGGATATTTCAGCTCGAGAATTCCAGGTCGGGAATTCCAGCGGAAGACTGCATTTTGCATTAAAGGTAGCTCGACCCACTCAATAGATAAGTTGAAATTTATGTAATTTCAATTTATTTTTGTTAACTCTCCAAAAAAGGAGCATTTCCTCCAACAATAAATACTAGGAATACAAAAAATCCTAAATACCTAAAAAATAAAATATCAAAAATAATAAAAATGCTCCAAAAAGGGTTTAAACGACAAAATTAAGGTCCAAAAAATTGATGGTTACGGTTTCATTGGTAATAAACGTAGCTTTTCAAATTTTGGATGCGTAGCGACCGACAGTGTCTGATTCCGTGTCCCAAGTCAAAAGTTATGTCCTTTTGAAGTTTATAAGGTTATATTGGGTTTTGACATAGATTGGGCCTGCATTAGTCTCCCCGAGTTAAAATGAACTCGCCCTTGAGTTCAGAGTAGCTTCATAAGTATTCACCGAGTATAGAGTCAAGTGCTTTACGTTAAAGATATAGACGTCTTCAAATGACTAGGAAGGTATAGTCTATAAGCGTTGTCATTGATCTTTTAAAGTATTTAGTACGGTCCAATCTTCCGATCCTTTAGTTTATTATACTCTCCAATAAGAAAACGATCACGAGTCAATATAACTCAGATAAGATCTCCAATCTCAAAAGTATCAGTCAATGATGACTATTGACTTGGGCCTTATACTTGATATTGCTTTCCATAATTGTCAATTTCTCCTGCTCATGAATACCCTGAAGATGTTTTGTCATCTCATTTGCTTTAGGATTAATTTGGCCTACTCGTGGAACATGGGCCAAATCCAGAACCCTCGATAGATTCTGCCTATAAACAATCTCAAAGGGACTCAATCATGTGGTCTTATTTCTCGATCTGTTATAGGCAAACTCTACTTGAGGTAACGTCAAGTCACACTGCTTTGGTTTGATACCTGTGAGGCATCTCAGAAGATTGCCTAGACTTTGATTCACTACCTCGATTTGTCCATCTGTCTGAGAGTGGTAAGCACTACTAAAGTTTAATTGCATGCGCAATTTTTCCTATAAGCTTTCCAAAAGTCACTGATGAACTTGGTATTTCGATATGAAGTTATGGAGCGAGGAACGTCATGCAAACGCGCAATCTCCTTAAAGTAAAGATGAGTAATCTAGGTAACATCCATAGTTTTCCTGCAAACTACGAAATATGCTATCTCTAAGAATCAGCCAACCACAGCAAGAACTGAATTTAAGGATCGTTGATTGCAAGGTAATCCCAATACAAAATCAATGTTGACATCGATCCAAGGAGCTTCAAGAATGGGTAGGAGAGTATACAAGCCTACATTGGTGAGAACCCCCGGCCCCCCTCCCCCCCCCCCCCCCCCCCCCCCCCCCCCCCCCTTAGACTGTTGGCACATGGAGCATCGGTCAATAAAGTGAGTCACATTGTTAGTCAACTTGGGTCAATAGAAATTGACAAAGATTAGGGCCAACATCTTATCACGCCTGAAGTGCCCCTCGTTATTAAACTTGCTCATAATGTGCTGCTTGAGAAAGCCATCTAGAATGCATAACTGTAACCCATGAAATAGAAAACTATTATGCAAAATAAAATCATGTCAATGACCATTATGTACCTTCTGGAATATTTTTCTAAATGAGGGGTTAGTTGCATACATATATGAAAATATCTCAAAGCTTACAACACCGACACTCATGGTGGCGAGTAATGAAGGACTCCGACTCAGGGCATCGACAATATTGTTCAGACATCCAGCTTGGTGCTTTAGCGTAAAGGTGAACTCTTGTAAGTAAACCACCCATTTGGCATGTCGCTTGCTCAGTTTGTGTGAATCATTGATGTACTACAATGCTTCATGATCAGTAAACAAGATAAACTTCTTCTGTACTAGGTAGTATTGTTGATAAGTCAAGGACTGCACAATAGTATAGAATTCCAAGTCGTAGGTAGAATAATTTTTCTTGGACCCGGAGAGCTTCTCACTGAAGAAAGCAATTGGTCACCCAGATTGACTTAGAACACCCTTATACCTATGCCGGATGCATCATAGTTGATCTCGAATAACTTATCAAAATTAGGAAGGGTCAGGACTGGTGCTTCGATCGTTCTCTGTTTGACCATTTGAAAGATAGTCTCTACTTCATCAGACCCCTTAAAATCCCTTCCATTGAGACACTTGGTGATAGGCGCAATCAGAATGCTAAAATTCCTAATGAACCGATGGTAGAAAGAAGCCAAGCCATGGAAACTTCTGACATTATGCAAGGTCCTTAGTTGATGTCACTCAAAGGCTGCATCTATCTTTGCTTGATCTGCATATACTCCATTAGTAGACACAATAAAACTAAAAAATGATACTGATATAGTAAAGAAAGAGTACTTCTTCTTGTTTACAAATATGCACTCCGTTTTCAACTTTTCGAATACAGTGCAGAGATGATCGAGGTGGGATGCCCATGTCGGATTGTAAATGAGGATGTTGTCAAAGTAGACCACCATAAACTTTCCCATAAAGAGTCGCAAGACCAGATGCATAAGCCTCATGAAGGTGTTGGGTGCATTCGATAGTTCAAAAGACATGATCATCCACTCATATAACCCATATTGCATCTTGAATGTCACCTTCCATTCATCATCAGGCCTTATCCTGATCTAGTGGTATCCACTTCTAAGGTCAATTTTTGAGAAAACCTTAGAACATGATAGTTAATCCAACATGTCATCCAAGCGGATAATTGGAAACTTGTACTTCACTGTAATCTTGTTGATGACTCGACTATCAATACACATGTGCCATCAACCATCCTTCTTCGACACTACTAGGGCAGGAATTGCACAGGGGCTCATGCTCTATCGGATGTGTCCTTTTTCCACCAACTTCACCACTTGACGTTGTAATTCTTCAGCTTCCTTAGGACTAAGGCGATAAGCTACCTGATTAGGCAAACTTGACCCCGGAACAAGGTCAATCGGATGCTGGATATCTCGCATAGGAGGTAGCCCATAATGAAAATCCTTTGACATCAGTTCATCAAAATCTACTAACACATATTGTACTTGACTGATATCTCAGCATCCATGGCAGAAGCAATGCTCTGGTGCGGTAACAAGGCATATACAACTCCATGTTATAATTTCATCTAAAAATCTGGATATAAAAAATAGATTAATATTTTAAGCTACTAGAATTATAGTAGAACCGTCCTACCACGACACTAACACAATTGTTTTTCTGATGTAAAGGGTATATGTATTCTTCCATCCATTGTGAGTAACACTCAATCATACTGCCAATGTTACCCCAATAATACATGACTACATTCATGACCACCACATCATACCAAGTACTATCAAAATATATTCTAATTAAAAAGGAAACGAGGCATCGTCGGTCTACTGTTACCTCACTTTCTTTATTCGGCTAGGATAGCTTATAGAGCTTGAGATGATGGTCTGTCTGCAGTTGTAATTTCTGAACGACCTCAACGGATATTATGTTCTTGCAATTACTACTATCGATAATCATCTTACAGACTTTATCCGCGATGGTGCAGGTAGTGTGAAAGATATTGGTTCTCAACCAAACATCCTTCAAATCGCCCTTGTGTGTCAACAAACTCTTACGGACAACCAAAGTCTCATGACCATCACCATAAATCACTTCGTCAAATGCTTTATACATCGGATCATCAAGTGTTGTTGTATCTTTTCTCACTTCTTCCTCGACCAGCAAGTTTTTTTCCCTTCAAATCAGTAGAAGAGGGTTTCCTGCATTAATGCGCCATATGTCCCTGTTCACCATATTCATAACATCTGATCCGACCGAGTGATTTTTGAAAAGGATGGGAGGCCCGGTCGGGTTTGATCAAGCGAGATCTGTGTCAAAGAAATTTAAGCCGAGTTGTCCCCGATTGTATGGGTCGACTGGCCTAAGGCGTAGTTGGAAGAATGGGGGCCGAGACAGATAAGACCCCGGTTCAGCTTCAGCCATTCGGGGTCGGACACCCGAGGTCGGCCAGTCGGGGTCACTCACCCGAGGTCGGCCAGTCGAGGTCACTCACTCGAGGTCGGTCGTTCGGGGTCATACACCTGAGGTCGACCATTCGGGGTTAGGCACCAGAGGTCGGCCAGTCGGGCTCACTTACCCGAGGTCGGTCACTCGGGATCAGACACCCGAGGTCAATCATTCGGGGTCGGACACCCGAGGTCGGTCACTCGGGGTCGGACACCCGAGGTCGGCCAGTCGGGGTCAGACAGCTGGTGTCAGACATCCGAGGTCAGCCAGTCGAGGTCACTCACCCGAGGTTGGTCACTCGGGGTCAGACACCTGAGGTCGACCATTCGGGGTCAGACGCCCGAGGTCAGCCAGTCGGGGTCAGACACCCGAGGTCGTGTAGCGACCCGCCTTCTCTGCCTTAGACGGATCGTTACTTCTCTCTACTTCTCTACTTTTGATACATGACTAAAAAAATGCGGAAATCTTTTTTTTTAAAACTTTTAAATTCATCTAACAATCATATTCTAACTTAAGCAATCATGCATATTAACATATCACACTTACTATCTCGAAAACTCGCAAAATGGCACTTATTGAAACCTGCCTCACCCAACTGAACTTTCGGGTATCAGTCGACTGATACTGTATCAGTCGACTGATAGGCCTGAAATCAAAATTTCAGGTTTCGGCAGTTGCTTCAACTCTCCACCAAACCTATACTTTCGAGCCATATAGAATCATGACGCCATTTCTATACTCTATGTCAGTTTTCTAAACAGTTTAGCCAATCAAAACGAATCCATAAACTTGAAATTTGGACTTTTGCGGAAGAAATGAGCTATTCAAGTTTAAATGAACTTTAACAATAGAGTTTGTACCAATCTTGACTCCTATGCATACATAACACCAAGTACATGTTCTATAACCTTGCTAAAGCATTATGGAATGTGAATGCAACTTTTCTAAACATTTATAAGCAATAAAACTTAATTCAAAGAGAATTTGATACTATCTTGGCACATGTGGCTATTTTCTAACAAAGTATCAATATCTCCATCTACTCACATTTCTACTCCTCCAATGCAAACATAAGAATATATAAGCTAAATGAAATGACATGGAATCTTTACTCTAAGCAATTGAGCATGTAAAATTATCCGAAACTTAAATGTTCGCTAAACTCCATAAAACAAGAACTTGAAATTCAAATGAACTATAACATTGTGAATTAAATAACTAAATAGTCTTGTGCCAAAGATCTCTCCATAATCAGCCACCACACACACTTTACTCAGCACCGCCTCGTCGTCTTCCTTCAGAATTGCTTGCCTTTACCTTTATCTGCAATAAGAGGAAATGCAACTAGTAAGCAAAAAGCTTAGTAAGTACTATCTAGCTCACAAAATCTCGAAATGTGCAAACATGCTTCTAGAACAATATGAAAATCATGTGAGATGCTAATATGCTTGAAAGAAAACTAAGAACATGTATAACTCAAAACATGCATACTCAAGCAATAATAAATCTCAATTTACTTTTCTTGGCTCAACTTGAAACTTTAGCTATTCTTTATCTTTTGAAAACTCTTTAAACTTTAGAAAAGTTTGCTAAAGCATATACTTGAAAATAATAATCACTTGGATCCACTGAAGACGTAAGTACCATCTGATGCGCGTTCCCTAAAAGGTTGGGGTAGCGAGCCACCAATCCTAATAGAGCAGACCTTGGTCTACCAGGGCCAAGTCCTTGGAATTGGACACCTGGATTTCTTTAACGACGCCCTTGGACGCCGGGTACTGGCCTTATAAAATAAAATAGCTTTTCTTTCTTATCTGTAAATGCCTTGGCATTTTCTGGAGCACCTTGCGTGCTAAAATCCCTAAGTCTTGACTTTTGGGGATTTCTTAAGGCCTTGGCCTTTTCTTTTCTTATCTTTATCTTTTCTTTTCTTTTCTCATAGCTTTTCTTGGACCCTAAACTCACATAGGGTATTAATCAACATATATAAGCATATAATGAACTAAGATCACATGCAAAAACTCAAACAAAAGGAAATATCTCTTTTAAAAACTTTTAAAGGAAATTCTCGCGGAAAAACCGCCTCTTACTGCAGGTGAGCAGTACTTACATTGATATCTTGGACTTACAACCAAGATTAACGTCTAGAGCTCGGAAGAAACTTGAGATTTCGGAGAATTCTTCGCGCCTACGCGTTCCTCTCGTCGCGGGGATCCCGAATATAGGAATATCTCTTGGAGAAAAGCCTTGGCCGGCCCTCTAGGCCTTGGTGTGGCGTGCGCACAAGAGAGGAGAGGGAGAGGGGTCGGCGCAACCTTGGGAGAGGGAGAGGGTTTGAGAGAAAATAAAATTTCTCTCTTTAATTATCTATTTATACTTATGGGGCGGATTGACCTAACTACAACTTAAATACATGTCTCTCCTTCCTTTTCTGTGCTTGATACCCTAGCCCAGCTGGTTGCGCGCTCTCTTGGTCTCGTGGTGGTCGCGGGTTCGAACTCCGGCTGCCCTTTAAACGTTTTTCCCCTTTTTTTTCTCTCTTTTTTTAAAATACCAAACGAACTCAGAAAATTTCATAAAAATATTCTAAAAATTCCTAAAAATATCTAGAATATTTCTAAAACATTTCTAACTACTTTCAAGGACTTTATTAACTAAAAATGGGAATTTTGGGGCGTTACAATCCCCCATACCTTATGAAAAGTTCGTCCTCGAACTTAGAATAATTCTGGATATCTCTCTCTCATGCTGTCCTCACGTTCCCAAGTAGCCTCTTCATGCTTTTGATTCTGCCAGATGACCTTCACTAGTGGCACTTCTTTGTTTCTTAATCTTTTAACTGCTTTGTCCACTATTTGTGTCGGTCTGCTCTCATAGCTAAGATCTTCTTGAATCTGTACTGACTGAGGCTGAATCACTTGGCTAGGGTCGTGAACACACTTCTTTAGCATAGAGACATGAAATGTACTGTGGATAGCTGACATATCCTCTGGTAAGTCCAGCTCATAGGCTACCTTCCCAACTCTCTTTATAATCTCATAGGGTCCTATGTAGCGAGGACTTAGCTTGCCCTTCTTGCCAAATCTCACCACTCCCTTCATGGGAGCGACCTTGAGAAATACTGAATCTCCAACTTGGAATTCAAGTGGCCTACGGCGTGTGTCAGCATAACTTTTCTGTCTACTTTGGGCAGTCTCAATCCTCTGGCGGATCGTCTGGATAGCCTGAGTGGTCTCATCTATAAGCTCAGTCTGGCTGTCTAGTCCTGACTCCATCTCTTTCTTCTCACCAGCTTCTTGCCAATATATGGGTGATCTGCATTTTCTGCCATACAATGCCTCATAAGGTGCCATCCTGATAGTGGCCTGATAGCTATTGTTGTAGGCAAACTCAGCTAAGCACAGAAATTTGCACCAACTGCCTTTAAAGTCTAACGCACAAGCCCTGAGCATGTCTTCTAAAATCTGATTTACTCTCTCTGTTTGTCCATCTGTCTGGGGATGGAAAGCTGTGATGAACTGAAGTCTGGTGCCTAGGGCGTCCTGTACACACCTCCAAAAATGGGAGATGAACCGCCCATCTCTGTCAGAAACGATCGATTTCGGAACTCCGTGAAGCCTGATTACTTCTTTCACATACAGCTGTGCTAACTGCTGTACCGAATGCGATAACTTGATGGCTAGGAAGTGGGCAGACTTGGTCAATCTGTCCACTATCACCTAAATTGCATCGTGTCCATGGGTGGTTCTTGGAAGACCTGTGATAAAGTCCATGGATATTTCTTCCCACTTCCACTCTGGAATGGGAAGTGGCTGTAGAACTCCTCCTGGTCTCTGGTGTTCTGCTTTGACTCTCTGGCAGGTCAAGCAGGTACTGATATATCTGGCCACGTCTCGCTTGAGTCCAGACCACCAGAATCTTTTCTTTAAATCTTGATACATCTTGGTAGAACCAGGATGCATAGAGTATGGGGTACTGTGGGCCTCTTCTAGAATATTCTTCCTTAGTTCCTCATCATTGGGGACGCAAAGGCGGTCTCCAAGATAGAGTATGCCACTATCTGATACTCGAAACTCTGAATTTTCTGCCTCTTGGATCCCCTGCTTGATCTTCTGGATCTCTGGGTCTTGACTTTGCTTTCTTTGTATATCCACAAGCAGGGTTGACTCTAGAGTCAATGCAGAAAGTTGCCCAATTATTACCTCGACTCCAAAATCTTTTATTTCTTTCTGAAGTGGTAGAGACAGTGATGATAGGGACATCAGTGCTGCACAGGATTTCCTGCTCAGTGCATCTGCCACTTTATTAGCTTTACCTGGGTGGTAGAGGATTTCACAGTCATAATCTTTGACCAACTCTAGCCACCTGCGCTGCCTCATATTCAGATCCTTCTGAGTGAAGAAGTACTTCAAACTCTGATGGTCTGTGAAGATTCTGCACTGCACTCCATACAGGTAGTGTCTCCAGAGCTTCAGTGCAAACCACAGCTGCTAGCTCAAGGTCATGGGTAGGGTAATTCTTCTCATAGTCCTTGAGCTGTCTGGAGGCATATGCTATTACTTTACCGTCTTGCATGAGGACAGCTCCAAGGCCCATCTTAGATGTATCACTGTAGATGTCAAAGGCCTTGTCACTCTCTGGAACAGTCAGGATGGGAGCACTAGTCAATCTTTCTTCAGCTCTAGAAAACTGTGCTCGCATTTATCTGACCATTCAAACTTCTTGTTCTTTCTGGTCAAGGCTGTGAGTGGAGAGGCTATTCTGGAAAAGTCCTCCACAAATTTTCTGTAATATCCTGCCAGGCCTAAGAAGCTTCTGATTTCACTGGCATTCTTGGGTCTACACCAGTTGCTGACTGCTTCTATCTTGGCTGGATCAACTTGAATGCCTTCTTTGGATACAATGTGACCTAGGAAGGTCACCTGATCTAGCCAAAACTCACACTTTGAGAATTTTGCATAGAGCTTCTCCTGCTGAAGGATCTGCAGCACTATCCTCAAGTGTGTAGCATGGTCCTCTGGAGTCTGTGAGTATATGAGAATATCATCAATAAATACCATGACGAATTTATCGAGATACTCCCTGAAGATGTGGTTCATCAGCTCCATGAAGACTGCTGGAGCATTGGTCACTCCAAAAGGCATCACTACAAATTCGTAGTGGCCGTATCTTGTACTGAAAGCAGTCCTTGGCACATCACTCTCCTTCACTCTGAGCTGATGGTAACCTGATCGCAGATCTATCTTGGAGAACACTGTGCTCCCTTTCAGCTGATCAAATAAATCATCTATCCTTGGCAAAGGGATATCTGTTATTGATGGTTACCTTATTCAAAGCTCGATAATCTATGCACATTCGCATAGGTCCATCTTTCTTCTTGACAAACAGTACAGGAGCTCCCCAAGGTGAATGACTGGGGCGGATGACACCCTTGTCAAGCAGCTCTTGCAATTGTTCTTGTAATCCTTTCAGTTCTGCTGGTGCCATGCGATAAGGTGCCTTCGAAATTGGGTTGGTTCCTGGGGCCAACTCAATTTCAAACTCAATTTCCCGATTGGGAGGGAGTCCTGCTAATCTTCGGAAACACCTCAGGATAGTCACAGACTACCCTCACTTCTCCTCTCTTGAATCCTTCTCCTTGACTCGCATCCACTATATGAGCTAGAAACCAGAGCACCCCTTCTCTAACATTCTCTGAGCTTGTAAGGTAGGTAGGAACCTATTTATCTTTCTCCTTGGGTCTCCAATAAACTCAATGAAGGTTCTGCTTCTGGTGTGAACTTGACTTTTCCTTGCGGCAGTCTATAGAAGCATTATACTTGCTCAAGAAGTCCATTCCTAAAATGACATCGTAATCCTTCATCTCAAGGACTAACAGTCACTGTAGAGCTCTCGGTTGGAATCTAGATTGATACTGCCCTTAGCCTCTCAGTAGAGGCCATTACTTCCCTTGACGTAAGGTTGTTAAGAACTTCATCGTTCAACCTTTCTGGTGGCCTTTATACTGGTTAAGTAGTGCTCAGTGATCAAAGCACTACTTATTAGTTCTTCGGAGGTTTGCAGCCTCTTAACACCAGCTAGCCCCCTTCAACGCTATCTCAGGCCTTAACATCTTGAGCATTAGCCTAACTATCTCTTTTTTCTTGCTAACTAGCTCTGGGCACAGATGAGCTAACCGCTTAAACATCTTCACTGCTTCATCCACGGATAGTTCTCCTTGTCTGAACTCCGTGAATTCATCATAATGCTTGTTGGTTACTTGCATGTGAAAGTATTCTTCGAAGAACTCAGTCTCGAAGTCGGCCCATGTCATCTGGCTGACATTTCTCTTGGCCTTGACTCTCTTCCACTATATTCTAGCATCTCCCGTAAGGCAGAAAGATGCACACTTTATCTTCTCTACCTCATGCCAGTCCAGTAGCCCTACTATTCTTTCCAACGTTTTGAACCATGCTTAAGCATCCCATGGTTTGCTTGTGCCTGGGAAGTTCCCTGGCTTCAGTTTCTCCTACTGAATGAGGTACGCTTCTTGCCTTACTCCCCTTGCCGAACTACAGATGTAATCG